>JAJOZX010008773.1:5000-132500 GCA_023014485.1 Bathynomus jamesi
ATATATATATATATATATATATATATATATATATATATATATATATATATATATATAGTGGGCCTAGTTTTAGCCGTTGAGGTGATAATGACTAATTTAATGCTAGTGATTAATTGATGCAAATTGATTGTTATAATGACAGGCTGGGTTAACAATTTATGATGTCCTACAGTATCACCGGTTGAAGGTGGCTAATGGAGTAGGCCTACTATAATATTTCTGAGTGATACGAATTGCTTCGAGGTCACCAGCTTGGATTACACCCAAGCAAATATTGTGACGGTTATAAAAAGCACCTTATTGTTTTGTATTTAATTAAGAAAATAAATCAGTTATTTGTTCACAGTGAATAACAAATGATTGACAGTGATTATAGTGAATAGCAATTATTTAACAGCCTTTATATTATGCTAAGATGACATGGAGCTTAGCCAATAAGAGAAATGGTTAAGAGCTTAATTGTCTAGTAATGCATTCATTTATGTTAGGCTAATGGTATGCAAAATGGAACACAACATAAAATATGAAACCTAGTGATAATAGAAATTATGCACGTACGTTTTGGTACACCAAATAGAATACGTAACACACTGATTATGTAGGCCAAAGGTTATGAATAGATGAACATGGAACAAATGCTTCTGCCTAATAAATAATAGAAATTAAGCACGTACGTTTTGGTACACTGAATAGGTGACGCAGGCTAGCGTTACGCATAAATGGAACATTGAATGGGCCTAGTAATGATATTAAGAATGCACGTGCATTTAGTATACGGTAAGTGGATTCGGCCGTCAATAATGAAATGCTTAAATAAATCACATAAATAAGTGGATGAAAAATATTGATGGATACATGAAAGAACACAATAGCAGGATGATACAATTCGCGATTACCGTATTGGAAATGACACTTGAACTGGGCACAGAAAATAAGCCTAGCGTGGGTTTGTATTAGAAAATTAGTCTGATGCACAATTTATGATGTCCTACAGTATCACCGGTTGAAGGTGGCTAATGGAGTAGGCCTATTATAATATTTCTGAGTGATACGAATTGCTTCGAGGTCACCAGATACATCGATACATGAAGAACGTCTTAGGCGATACCGATACGCCGATACTTTCTAGATGTCTTAAGCGATACCGATACCGATACATGCATCGCGGATACATGTATCGCCGGTACATTTTTATAATTATTCATTTAATATGTAGGTATTAGATATTATTGTTTATACTAGTAATTTGTACGCACTGTAAGTAAAATCAACGACATTTTTAATGGGTTTTATAGATGTAAATAAAAACAATTGCTTTATTTAATGAAATATGTTTTAATTTTGTAGGATACATGAATGACTGAAAATATTACACTAACAATTAAAAGTAATTACTATTACCCTTCAAAAATACCAGCTGGCTAAACATCTGGTCAGACAGTCTATTCCTTTTTGGAGCGTGAATGTGACCAGCCAAACTAAACAACCTTTCTACAGAAGAAGAAGATGGTAGTGGTGTGTTATACTTCAGGAAGACCCGTAGAATTCCTGGGTACTGCCTCAGAGATTGGAGAGAATGACTTCCGTCACCCAGATACTGTAAAACTTCCATCTCAGTGGAATCTTGGGTTGCAGAGACATTAGTGGAAGCAGACTCATAACAGAAGAAATCATCTGCACTTCCGTCAGATGCAGCATCACTTAGTTGTTGCTGGGGGGTCTGCTCGCTGAGGCTCTTAACAGCATTAACCAACATTTCTTGAACCCTCTTTTTGACAATGTTAGTATTAAATTTGCCTTTTATTGTCATCCACTTTAACTTGAACAGAGGATTTGAAGACAATGCCAGTATTGCTGCTTTACACTCATGCGACGCATCAAGGCACAGAAACTTTTCAAACCGCTTAGTGAACCCTACTGTGACTGCATTGAGAAGTGGCTGACAATGACGCAATGCCTCCGAATTCAAACGCTCTAGCTTCTTCTCTACAGCTAACAATGTCGGAAGCAGGCAACCGTAAAAACATTCTTTGTCGGACTGCAACCTATCAAGTGCTGTTGCAATGGGTTGTAGTACGGTTAGGTATTCCTGGAGAAAATCAAGCTCATTTTCACGAAATGTTGGCAGTCCTAGTTGTTTCATTGTTTCATTTAGGACACTTTTATGCTTCAGCAGAACTGATAAACTGTCGAACAAGGAGTTCCATCTTGTGACGCATGGTAATGTCAACTGACATTTTAGAGTTTCCTGGATTATTTCGGCTAATTTCGGTTAATTAATCTCAATAACACAAGTACAAACGTGTTTAAACGTTGTGCCGTACTGTGTGACGTGACCAGTAGAGTAGTACTGTCATTAAATAAATATATAAAAATATTATTATTTATGTATATTCATAAATATAACTCAGTAGTGTCATATTATAACATCTATTTAAATATTTAAAAATTCTTATTAATGTATCGATGTATCGATTTAATCGATACTTCGATACTATCGAAGTATCGATTTTTTCGATACATTTAAGAAAATTGACCTTAGCGATACCGATAAATCGATACTTTTGTCAAGTAGCTAAAGCGATACGGATACCGATACAAAAGTATCGATCGATACGTATCGGCGATACATGTATCTAGATACTGCCCATCACTGTGCACAATCAAATATTGTAATGACACTTGGATTAGGAAATAGCTCTACAGCGTTTCAACGAGAGTTAGTTTGAATGATATTGAAAGCACTTTAGGTAAAGCTTAATATTAACACGCTGCTGCGATTAAGCTCTGTAGGCTTAGCGAGCATTGCTTAAGAACGAGGCACAGAGAGCTTACCGACTGTGTTGAAAATACCTCTCGAGACGAAGGGTATGCTTGAAGGTCGACCTTGTAGATTGGAAACCTGCGGGAGTTGACCGTCCGGTGTTACGTACGCCGAGATGATCGTGGAACTGGTAGTGAGCCTCTTGTTCAGAGTTTGCTTGAGGGAACTCGTGGAACCGATAGCGAGCCTCTTGTTGAGAATTATGCTTGAGGGAACGGACGGTTCTGCGGACACTGATGTAGGCTTCACGAGAATTGCTTCAAAGACGGTGACCGGCTGAGATCGAACGGCGCTGGTTTCGAAGGAGTGCTTCTGCGGCCGCTCCTCCGGCGGGAAGCCGGAGGGCGGTTGAGGTGACGAGTTGTACTGACGAAGGAGACGTGACACGTGACGAGAAATGAAACGAGAAGTGGTGAGTGCGAGTGAGGAGTGAGTGAGTGAGGAAGTGTATCATTGGTAACTCGCTTATATAACCTCTGTGACGCGGAACCTTTGCGGGCATTTCTTGAAACGCCTCCTACACGTCCCTTAGTTGATAAGGGCTTGCTTTCGTGGGCCTTTTGGGAAGAAACAGACGTTTTCATTGTTTCTGATTCCTTGACCACGTGTGTCTTCTAAAAATGTTTGATGATGGCGTGGAAGAAAGAATTTGTTTGTCTACTTGTTATTGTTAGTATTTCTTGTCGGTCCTCTACTATATATATATATATATATATATATATATATATATATATATATATATATATATATATATCTATATACACACCAGGAAAGCACTTGTTTCAATTAATATAATTTAAAATAATATATAACACAACTATATCATTCTGTTTATTTAGGCGAGTTATTTAACACGGCTGAATTTATTTACCATGCGCTTATTCGAATTATATAGGAGACAAATATACAATTAGAAATATATATATATATATATATATATATATATATATAATATATATATAAAATCCCTTAACGACTATATCTATAATATAAACACTCCTTTCCAAACGAGGGTTTATTCTTTCCAATCCGAGCTTTTCAACCGTGAATTCTTCTTCACAACGAATATCGGCAGTTGAAATAATCTTCTAAGTCGTGCCGACAGCTGCTCGTTATAGAATGAAATAGCTCTTCAGGGTGAACAGTGTAGGTGTGCTCAGCCCTGTACCGCTCAAGTCCTCTGTACCAAAGTTTAAGATATTTCGAAGAGTCTTTACCTTTTAAATAAGCCTCTAGTTCCAAGCCATTTTCGCCTTGTTCAATCCTACACTCGGTAAACCCGTCGAGCAGAGCGGTGTATGCGTATTCAAGAACCGTGTCAAAATAAAGCATATCGGCAACATGTGTGTGTCTAATATAGGCTTTAGCTTGCGGAAACCGACGATTTCAAACATTCTGTCGAGAATGAAGCGGTTTCGCGTGGGGACAAGGACGTTATTATCAGACGCATTCTTCCACATCAACCGTATATTAATGCATGGCTGGTCGCGAATTATACACAACGTACAAATAATGGCATATAAGGGTGCATCACTAATTTGCTTTCTTCTTGTGCCTATACCTGCAGGTATTTTATAACGATCCTCGCCCCACTTCTCAATTATCACGAAGATTCTGTTCATCTCCTCAACACTTAAATAAATAACATTCCATTTACCAGAGTTTGATTGTCTACAAATCGTTTCAAATACATAATTAACAGCGCCAGTTTTACGCCTGAACACACGCACTGACTTCGTCACGGACAGGTCGTATACGGCATTGAGGATACTGCTCAACGGAAGCGCCATCGTTTTCTATTGTGAGGAGTGTACGTCCATTCGGGTCAAGCTCTGAGGTGATTATTAGCCGCAAGTGCGCGGTTTGGCTCTGCGGGAGGTGTGGGAGATGAGTTCCACGGGGAGCGTCATACCAAGCGTTAGTGATTCGTGCACGGGGTTGTTCCAACATGAAGGAATCATGTGAATACTTGTATTCCCATTATGCCGGGCAATGAGAATTTTCCGATACATGAAGTAATATCGACTTTAACGTTTTACCGGAACCATACATCTTCGTTCATTTTCTCCTCACATTAACATTCCGGCTTCATTAAAACTGTTGTAGTAGTGTTCAAAATCTTCACGCTCACTATCATTCATGTTGGCATAGCTAAAGTAATGTTTGGTGGAAGGCAGGCCTACTTAATTTAAAGTGTCGCTAGTGAAGAAAGTGTTAGGGAAATCCGTTTTAAAACTTCGGCGGTTACGCCCATCACCTTGGGTAGCTTGGCTAATTTACAAGGTGTGAGCAATAAAGTGTCTTTAAACTGAACATTACCTCTTATTTGCATCTGTATAAGTTTGTTTCCACTTTTCAAGGGATTGCCTGTAAATATCTCCGATGACCCGTGTTCAATAGGGTGGATAGATTTTACATTTTTTTCGATTTCCATATTCTAATAGAGACCAAAACTTGCGCATGCATGAGAAAATAGCCTCTGCAAAATCTTAGCTTAATAGGTAATCATCTTCTGCCCCCGGCAGAGCGATGAAAATCATATTTTAGTAGTCAAAAACGTATTTTTCTTATAATTTTTAAAATATTTCAATATGCATCAAAATTATTCCTAATAACTATAAAGTCGATGAAAAAGACCTCATATGATCGTTTTTCCAAGCGCGTTGTCCTACGTTAATATCTTTTGCCCCGGCAACAACATCAAATGTTGAAAAAAATAGGTAATTTATATACATATTTTCAGATCGGCTCTTTGTCTTAAATAATGCGTTTATATATTTCCCATAGCATTTATATCGTTGGTAGGCATGAAATAACACACACGCAAAATTTTATGACTCTATAGTAATATCTTCTGTCCCCGAGAAAAGTCTAAATGTGGATTATAATTACGTTAATGCGATGTTATAAGTACGATAAGTACTAAGTACAGCTCCTCGCTTGCTAATTTTATAAAATTAGCAACCCAGAACTCACCACGAGGAGGTGGCTGTACGTCGAGTTCCACCCTATCCAGCCCCAACCACCCTTCCTTTGGCTGCATGTCGATTTACATACGGTAATCTTTCTTAGAATCAAATCGTGGAATTTTTGTTCGGGAGTGAAGACGGGAGCGGATGAATCCGTCCCTCTCTTCTATTCACTTACACTGGCAGAGGCTTCGGTTACTAATTTGATGAGTCTCTCGACCGCTTGAGTATGACAAGGGAATAGTGGGATCAGTCCATCAGGCTGGTCTCCCGTCTCAACAAACTCTTTTATTCGGGTATCAGGTATTGTTTTTGTAACGGGGGGTTCGGTCACCTCAGCCGTTTGCCAGTTGATCATTTCGTAATAGTTTTGACTATCGTAGAGCAGCTCAGGCATGGCGAAGGCTCGAATTTCCCCCGCTGGTGATTGTTTTGATCGTGCTTTTAATATTCTTCTCCATCCCAATTCTCTTATGTGTTGCTCATCGGCATGTAGCATGGAGATCAAAATATTTTCTGGTGAGCAAAGAAAGAATTTCTACGGAGGACTTTGTTGGCGATTGTCTTAGATCTTTGAGGCATGGTCTGAGAGAGACGCATCATTTCGAAAAAATGTTTTGCGCCCTCAGTGAAACTGGAGTTTTTCTTTATCTTAAACCAAATTGGTGCGTAAACTGTCATAATGAATCGCACAATTTCGTTGAAGGTGCTGGAGGGTTCACTGTTGAAACATAGAGGCGCAGAAATCTATTTGCTGTTGTCAGCCACCTGGAATGCGCCATCTTACCTGGATTTCGAGCCGCGAGAGCTGAAGAGCAGCTACCGCTCGACACTGCTCTGTAGATGCCTAACAAATATTTTTGGTCAGTGCTCAACTCGGCATCATCTATGTCAATGTCGGGAGATGGAATGGCATCGAATTCTGTAATTGGAAGTTTTTCGCAGTCGTTCAGTTGTTTTCCAACTGGTCCAGTAAAGCCCATTGGCCCAGTTGTTTTGCCGTCCAAGTCTTGAATGAGGTGTCGCAGTGATAATTCATTACCGTGTAATAGGCATATGATCCACTGAACTGGCCTTTGTAGTTTCATTTCAATCATACGAATGGCTCCACCCTTTCGACCCGTGTTCACTGCGGTACCATCACAGTAGGCCTGTTCAAAAATCAACTTTTTCTTATTTTCATAGGTTTCTGTACATTTTCCCATGCTTTTTTACCTGAAAAAGCCGGAAATCACAACTATTTTGACCTAGGATGTTGGGAAGCATTGCCGCATGGAGCTTTAAATTTTCTGCCTTGAAATCGGCCAAAGCGCCAATTCCGGGGTCCCTTGAATTATGTTTTGCACTTTAACTTTTGATCTAAACAAGATAGAGCAACAAATTAGGTATCAAATGAAAGAGCATAAAAAATAATAATAATAATAATAATAATAATAATAATAATAATAATAATAATAATAATAATAATAATAATAATAATAATAATAATAATAATAATAATAATAATAATTATCTATCATTTTTCAGGAAACAACAGAAACTCAATCAGAATCTAGAAAACCATCTACAAGTTACAACTTCACAATGGCATTAAGCAAGGAGCTGAGGGAGCTCCGTGGGCGCACAGTTGATATCTCAGAACCTCCACGTACTGTCCACAGGCAGGTGTCAACTGGGCCATCTACCAGATCTCTCACTGAAACTTTCCTGGTTGGATACCCTTCAGCTTTTATCAGTGGTTCCCAGCTTCCCACCAACAGACAGGCGTTCCAGTATTTCCTTAATCTTCAGAATTTACCGGAAAATGCAGGGAGGCCCATGGTTCAAGACCTTGCATATGAAACAGTTGAATCTATCATCCCATTCTGGCAGATGGCTAGGATCAAGACAATGACCAAGTACAACGCAATGAAGCTCTTCATGAAACTACATGAGAAACATCGTGCTCTGGTGAAAAGCAAAGGAAGAGCAAGTAACCCTGGAGGAAAAAGAGGAGCATTTGTGCTGGAATTAGACAGCCTGTTCGATATAGGAGCTCCAGATGCAATCCAGGAAATACAGAACAACAGACTGTTATCCAGAGAGAAGAAAGATGAGGATATCAGGTTCTACGAAGACCAAAAGACTGAGAGGAAAGGTCATATGTCTGGTCATGACAAGATTTTTGAGACAAGATCCTGCAGCAAGCAGCGAGGAATGAAAGACTGCAGCATAGACAAGAACAAGGTAAAACTAATTACTTTGAACGTTACAAAAAGTTTTAAGTTTTACTCCATTGCGATATTTAGCATGTACTTAACAATTACTGTCTTAACATGTTGTACTATTTTACAGCTGCAGCAGAACAAGAGGCAGTTGTTCATGTGGATGACATTACCTGGGGTGACTCAACTGACAACGACGCTAACACAGAGGACATGGATTACCATCAGCCTCGTCCTGGATGTTCTCACCATCAAGACACTGTGACTAGTGTGACTTTGACGTTTCCAAGGAAGGTCATGGAATGTGATGTCATCTGCAATACAGCTGATCGTCTTGGTTTATCAGACAATCAAGTTACTGCCATGGTTTCTGCCACCTTGAAAGCTGGAGGGGCTGATCTGGATAACTTCGTCATCTCAACCTCAACAACACGTCGCAACAGAATGCTGTCCAGGTATAATATCAGCCAGAGTCACATGTCCAAGTTTTGTGAAAAACCCCCACAGTACGCTGCCTTACACTGGGATGGAAAGTTGCTCAAAGATGTCTTGGGCAGTGAACCTGGAAGTACCTCAGAGACTTTAGCTGTGCTAGTGTCTGGTCCACCTTCATACACTGAAGGAAAGTTATTGGGAGTACCTGTCATCGACAATTCTTCTGGCACAGCTCAGGCTGAGGCTTCAATGGATTTACTGGAGACATGGGAACTTACGGATAATGTTACTGCCCTTGTTTTTGACACTACATCAGTAACAGTGGAGTTCACAGAGGAGCTGCCAAACTGCTAGAGAAAATGCTGAACAAAAAGGTGTTTTATCTGGCCTGTCGACATCACATCCTGGAAATCCTAGTAGGAGCAGTTTGGGAGAAGCTGTTTGGGAAGGTGAAGGGGCCAGATAATCCCTGGTTTGAGCATCTGAAGGATGTTTGGACGGACTTGTCCAAGGAAAACCCAAAGATGCTGGCTATCAACAGCAAATGGCTGAAGGAAAAGAAGAAGAACAGTGAAGAAATACTCCAAGACATTCTAACAGCAGAAAGGCTTCCAAGAGCCGACTACAGGGAAATGGCTGAACTGACAGTCATTGTTCTTGGAGGAACGCCTCCTCGAGGTATTCACTGGAGTCGACCAGGCGCCATTCATCAGGCCAGATGGATGGCCAGAAACCTGTACTCCATGAAAATGCTGATGTTTGCAGATCAACTTGAGTACGACGAAGACACTGTATCAAAGCTGGAAAGACTCAACACCTTCCTTGCGCTGTTCTACACTCCTGTATGGATGATGTCAATGTCTGCTGCAGATGCTCCCGTGAATGATCTAAGTCTAATCCAGGACATGTTGAAGTACAAGAAAACTGACCCAGAGCTTGCTGATGCAGTACTTAATAAGATGGAAAACCACAAATGGTACCTGACGCAGGAAGTCGTGCCATTTGCCCTGTTCAGCAGTAGATTGAGTGACACATTGAAGCACGACATTGCTGCCCAGTTACATGCCACTGAGAAGCCAGACAGCTTCAGAACAGGAAAGCCTCTATTCCAGAGAGTCACAGCTAAGACCACCCTGGTTGATCTCATTGGCCCAGAATCACATTTCCTGCTGGACACACTGAACATTGGATCCGAGTGGCTTCTGGAACCTGTCACGTCTTGGCCACAGAATGAGGACTACAGAAAAGCGTTGGACTATGTTAAGAATCTGAAAGCGGTGAATGACATTGCTGAACGTGGTGTCAAGATGATGAGCGACTTTGCAAATGTCATAACAACAGATGCCAAGCAAAGGGACTATCTCCTTCAAGCTGTGGAGTTCAACAGACGCCGCTTTGACAGCTTCAAGAAACAAACTCTCAACAACTGACTGTGTAAATGTCATTATGAAATTAATCATCATGTAATGCTTTCACTTCTTGATCGATTAGACTTGTGACAAAATGTTAATCTCAAATTTGTGTCATGAATAAGGCGCCTTGTCTGCTTTGAGTGTGAGAAAACGAATTTTGTGATATTTCTGAAATCTTTGTATGTACCAATGTGCCATTTCTTGTTCCAAGACTATCATAATTGTATAAGTTAGAAAGAGGATTAAAAACACTTTAATTTGGTGCCTATTTTGTTGCTCTATCTTGTTTAGATAAAAAGTTATAGTGCAAAACATGATTCAAGGGACCCCGGAACTGGTGCTTTTGGCCGATTTCAAGGCAGAAAACTTAAAGCTCCATGCGGCAATGCTTCCCAACAACCTAGGTCAAAATGGTTGTGATTTTCGGCCTTTTCAGGTCAAAAAGCATGGGAAAAAGTACAGAAACCCATGAAAATAAGAAAAAGTTGATTTTTGAACAGAGCTACCATCACAGCCGATAGCCACAATGTCGTCCGTGCTAATATTGTTAGTCTGCTGCTGCTGCTGGCAGCACTCACCAGAGATGACCTTTAAACCCTAGCCTAGAGTCATAAAATTTTGCGTGTGTGTTATTTCATGCCTAAGCAACGATATAAATGCTATGGGAAATATATAAATGCATTATTTAAGACAAAGAGCCGATCTGAAAATATGTATATAAATTACCTATATTTTCAACATTTGACGTTGTTGCCGGGGGCAAAAGATATTAACGTAGGACAACGTGCTTGGAAAAACAATCATATGAGGTCTTTTTCATCGACTTTATAGTTATTAGGAATAATTTTGATGCATATTGAAATATTTTAAAAATTATAAGAAAAATACGTTTTTGACTACTAAAATATGATTTTCATCGCTCTGCCGGGGGCAGAAGATGATTACCTATTAAGCTAAGATTTTGCAGAGGCTATTTTCTCATGCATGCGCAAGTTTTTGTCTCTGTAATTGGGAATGTGAGCGATACGCAGCAGGCATGCCTGGGTATCCCCAACAAACTAATGTTCCACGATATTGCTGTAAATATAGCACATATCTGGGGCAGGGTAGCCATCGTTAAATTTCTCCAATTTCAACTGATATATTAAGCGGCCCAAGTCATGTTGTGTTTCGTGAAAGGTATCTCTTTCGAGCGCTGCTCCATATCAGCCCTAGGTTATAATTTTGAACAGCCCTTTGTCTTTAATAATTCTGTTAGCCTCTGATTTTACAGTTAGAGTATGTGCCGGGGTATCTTTGTTTACGATTTCGTACTCTAAATCATCCGTAAGATTTAACCTTTTCAAACTACCATTTAAGTCTCTCACAACATCCTCGGCTGCGCCACAATGACCCGGGCCTATTGTTACTACTGTAGTGTAGTACTGTGCCCCCCCACTGCGGGTGGCACGCATAGTTTCGTCCCGAGTTACACCGGCCTTTTCACACTCATCAGGGTTTCTAAGAACCGTAAAAACGGATTCTTTATTATCAATACTTAAAAACTTGGTAGACAATTGAATTCCGCATATTCCTACCTCATATGATTCACGACCCAATTCGATGGGCCCGTAGAGTTCTGTTACGAAGTTGGCCACGGTGTACAGACAGAGAAGAAGAGGACGGGAGTGTGACGTAGAAGTGGTTAGGCGCCATGTTGCATACTATTTAAGCTTCATTATTGCATCAGCTTTTATATAGGTGTTGAAGCTTTCTGGATACCCTAGCCATTTCAACAGGTACATTTTTCTCTTTCCTGATCCTTTGCTACCTAAATTTTTTTAAATTTTAAACACGTTTTTTCCTAAATTAAATGTCACTTTCTACAGCTCCTCGCTGTAAAAGCCCCCTGCAATTTCTTCCCCATTCAAATCTTCAACATAATACAGCATTATCTCGTCTTTAGGTCTCATAGCCCAACCTTTAAAAATCTCACGTGTCCAACCTTGCTGAAATCCCTTCGCGAATTTATTCCCCGAATGCGACAGCCTTACATAATCATTGATTTTGAAACGCGCAGAGTGTGGTGGCACTCTACGAGTGTCTTTTCTCATCTCACACTCTGTGTGCGTACCTTTTTCTAAAATTTCGTTAGGTGTTGTACCAATCGCTCGGTGGTGTGAACGGTTGTGGGATGAGGCCAGCGAATCCAGAATGTCTATATATTTGTTTGCATGTGTTTTTATGTGTGAAATAGCGATGCATGCGTTCCTTTATGGTACGTTGAACTCTTTCAGCTAAAGAGGCGTTATGTATAGAATTGCTGGTGTAATAACTGATATTAAACTCTGTCAACATGCTCTGAAAAGCTCGGCCTATAAATTCTTTTCCCATGTCCGTACAAAAATAGCCAGGAATCCTGTTTTCTTTCAACATCAGCGTTTTGGTAGCTTTAACAACTGTTTCAGGCGATTTGTTTTTCAGGTGGATTAACCACAAATATCTAGAGAATGCATCTATTATGAATACGATGTAGCGGTAGCCACCATTACATTGAATATCTCTGCATGTCTGTTAAATCCGCCTGCCAAATAGAATCAATCGAGGTTGCTGTTGTCTTGGCTGTTTTAAACCTTTTTCTCACCGGTTTATAAGTGTATAAACATCCTGCTTCAGCAAAAAACACCACTCAACATCTTTTTTCCCTACTCCCTCATTATAACGCCTCTGTACAGTCTATCAACGCCGCCGTAGGAGGCTGGGCTAGAAATGTCATAATAACGTTTTCTTAATATGTTAACCATTTGCGTATTTTAGAGGCGCTCGGGTAGGTTGATCGCCACTGATTGGCTTCTTCTTCCTCCTCTTCAGAGATGCTACCGATGGGGGTGAAGGCGTGTTCTGTTGTTGGACACCCGTGGCTTGTCCGAGGTCTTTTAACCTGTTCAGATTGCATATCAATGTTTTGGGCACATTTATTTGCTGTAGTCTTATTTTAATGTTTCCATCCTGCTGGTGAGGGCCTATCTCACTTTCTCACCAGGTCATGGACGATGTCAACGATATTCGAGCCCTGTACCTTTCTTCCTTCAACAATAACCTCTTCCTGTATCGGTTCAGTGTATAATGGGGTTCTCACTCACTCAATAGCTTATAAAGACTTAAGCCTTTATTCCGCAATATATGTGGGAGACTACTTTTTAATACATGCTCGATATGTTTTGAGGTCGCTCAGTTGTTCTTCGTCTATCTAGCCTCACCTCCAGGTCTTATGCCGCTATGCTCAGCGGGGGCCTCTGTCGGATTCTTATAAATTTTTATATTCATGAAGGAATTTCTGCAGAGCTTCTTGGTATAGGATTCTTTTCTCGTCAGGTGACTTTTCACTGTTTAATAGGTCTAACATTTCGCCTCCCATTCTTTTAAGCCTGCTTTTACGGGGTTCTAAAACTGCATCTGGACTCTTTGAGCTTTGCAGTAAAGCATACACCTCGTGTGGAATCACGACTACTTTCTTCATTATATTAAACTAGCCAGTAAAGAGCTCAAAACTGAAAATAAGATGGGGAGGAATGAACCCCCTCTTTATACAATAATTCGTTTTTTCTTCCCAGAGTTTGAGTTTTATGAGCTAGTGTTCTTATTATGTTCTTGTAACGGCGTAGGCGAGCCTTCTGAGGGGGTTTTATTGGTACATTACATTTTATAACGTTAAGACAGATTTCTCATATGCATTTTAAAAAGTCAGAGTCGATATTTTTAACAAACAGCTGCTGCAGTGTCCGGGTCAGTCGATGATAGATTTTTATTAATGCATGGTATTTATTTAGCCTCTTTGTCATTCTGGAATGTACACCGTTTCAGGCTCGTTTGGGAATATATTCGTTCTTAGAAGCACCCTAAACGTGTTTCGCGGGTGAAGGTCACAAAGCAAATATTCGTAACGGTGACTTGTAGCTTCTTTATAAACTTCCAAAAACTCCTTACGTCGAATCGGGAACATTTGATTGGCTAATACCTCAATTTGTGACACATCTCTACATTGTGCGAATAAAACTAGATATTGTGTATTTAACGGCACATCCCGCATGTATCTATTTTTGAAAAATAGATTCTGGTTGACAAAGAATTTGCTTATGTTAAGATGGTGGGAGAACACTGTAAATGTCTCGGTAAACGTTTTATCCATTTCTAATATGAGATCGTCAATTACAATGACCGTATGTTCATTTCCCTTTAACGAATTAACGTCTTGTACACCTTTGTGGAACAAAATATCATCTTGGTACTAGTTGAATACTGACTGGTATGTCGAATAGCACCATATGACTTTATGCACAAATTTTGAGAACATCTACCCCTTATCTTTAATGATTTTAAGCATAAACACAGTTTTACCACATCCTGTAGGGCCGGATATAATACATGTGGATGGGCTCGTGAACCTGAATTTTTCTACAGAATCCATCTCTAACATGTCACACTCCTAAGTGGAACATTTACAAAATATAATAAAATTTTAAGTGATGCTCCTTATATTCTAGTCTTCTTTCCCTCTTCTTCCTCCAAACCGTGAATAACGATGAGGATGAGGCGCTGCACCAGCAACATGTCCCCACCATCGATATTGCAGACGATACCGATAACAGTGTAGTTGGGGCTACAGACTCCAACCCCGCTATACATGCTCATTCCGAAGCATGTCAGAATACGAATAATGATAATGATAACTGAACATTATCTAGAGCGTGGAACTACAGTAACAAGTGCATCGTATTCTGACATGCTTCGGAATGAGTTAAAGCAAGCAATTCGCACAAAACGGAGAGGGAGATTGTCGGAAGGTGTTATTCTGTTACACGACAATGCGCGCCCTCATACCGCTGCACAGACTGGAAAATGCCTTCAAGAACTTAAATTTAAAGTTCTCGACCGTTCAGCCTACAGTCCAGACGTGGCACCTTCGGATTTTTACCTGTTTGCACCACAAAAAGACGCTTTGAGAGGTCAGTGATTCCAAGGCGATGATGACCTGAAGGAGGCAGTGCATGACTGGCTACGCACACAGCCAAACACATTCTTTTGTGATGGCATTAGGAAGCGTGTAGATCGCTGGATTAAGTATATTGAGAAACAGGGAGACTATGTTGAGAAGTGATGTGTTTATAATGTATCAGATGTGAAAATAAAATTATTAAAGTAAAAAGTGTGAATACTTATTGAATTACCTCGTATATACTGTATATACCTTTCAACCTTTCAACTGTTCCCCACGATGATTTCTCATTTCACGAAGGTCAAGCGTGTCGCCCCTCCTCTCGAGTTGGCCTGGTGAAGTAGTGAGTTGGTTTCTTGTACTCTCCACCTTAAATAGCCAGGTACACCCGGCTCATCGAGGATTGTTCTGAGCCAGGCGACTAGTCTTCTGTTGAAGATGTCCACTGTAACCCCACTCGTGTTCCTTAGATCTTTGGGCAGCTGATTAAACAATTTTGGTCCTCTTACAACAAAACTATTTTCTTTGAGGTTTAAGGATGTTCCCTGTCTAGCCTTTAATTTGGGAACACGACACATTCTTCCTTTTCTACTTTCCACTGTTGTTACAGGGTTCAGAGTAAGGTTAGGGACTAGTTTCTCCATTATATATATATATATATATATATATATATATATATAATATATATATATATATATATATACATATATATATATAATATATATATATATATATATATATATATATATATATATATATATATATATATAATATACATTATATTTATATATATATATATATATATATATATATATATATATATATATATATATATGTTATATATATATATATATATATATATATAATATATATATATAATATGTCTAATTACTTGTTAACGATATGTTATTTATTTATTACGCGTATTTGAATATATGCCATGAATTAGAGACTAATTATTTGTTGATGTTTATTTATTTAAAATAAATTGTTTCTATTAGCGTTTCATTTTCGCCTTCGTGTGTGTGTGTGTGTGTACAGGAAAAAGCTAAGCACCGCCCACTTTATGGCCGATCAAAGGGGTCACGTGACTCCTGCCACTAACTGGTCATATCTATGCCCTGCGTGCTCAGTTGACCTCAACAAGCCCTGGATCTCAGGCGTGTATTTTGAAGAATTCTCGCGTAGACGGAAAAAGTGATGGCTACCTTTGATATTGCGTGCTCGACATTCATGAAGTGGTATTCGATAAAGTCTACAGATGTGGTGAACACTCAAAGACTCCCTAGTCCTCCCTCCTTTGAGGCTTTTAAGGCCATATTGAACCGACCGAAGCGAAATGAAAGAAGCATCACGTGCAGAAGAGAAGCAACGGGTATGGGTAGCGAGCCTTGATGACGAATGGTTTCAGACGCGGTATTATGTCATGTTACATCACACCGAGTACGCATACCCTGCGTCTGAGAATATAAATCTTGTTATCATGGACAGTCTAAAATATTTTTATTATTACGTTCATCATTACCTCATCATGATATATATCATGATGAGGTTCGCAGTGAGGTTGTGGCTAAAGGCATGTGAGAGTTTTTAATAGAGTTTAAGGATGAGTATCGCTTGCTAAGCAAAAAGGACAGATTCAGGACACATGTTTCTCTCAAATAGAGCACCGGAGTGTTAATGTGAGGAGAAAACTGGTTACTGGAACTGGTTACTATCACCTACGAGCCTATCCAGAAAATGTCCTCAATTTTTCAAAAGAAGCGAAGGACACCTTTTTAACTGCCGAGGGCTATTATAAAGCTAAAGATGAAAGCATTATAAAGGACAAGCTTATAAATTCTAAAAAGAAGATATATGAATGCTTCGGGCGCCTGCATACAGACTTCACATTCCAGAAGCTGCTTGTGAATGGGGTCGATATGAAAATAAAGCTCACTCGTACGAATCCAGAGATTTATTTTCATATCCAAACGAGGGTTTATTCTTTCCAATCCGATTTTTCAACCGTGAGTATGACCGCAAAATGTTAGAGTGCAATTGCAATGCAATGTTGATCAATTGTTGCAAAAAAAGGGGGAGGTGGTTGGCACCCATGGGAGGAGGAGTTATGCAAGCAAGGGGTTTATTCAGCCCCCAAGCTGCATGAAGGGGAGAGGGGGTTTAGTCCCCCACCCAAGCCTAACCTAGGAAGCTAGCCTAAGAGAGAGAAAGGGAGAGAAGGAGAGAACTTTTCGCATGCATATCTCGTCGCATACTGGTCCTCTCCACCTCAGCAGCTGGCTTAGAAGTCTTAATCAGCCAGTTGGCTTAATCTGGCTTAGAAGGCGTAATCTGGCTTAGAAGGCATCACCAGCCATATGATGTAGTGTATACATATATATATTTATTGAAGCACACATACATTCGTTTATATATCCTCATCATCCCAGTTATTTCTATCGCTTAATATAATTTATATATATTTATATATATATATATATATATACACACAGGAAAGCACTTGTTTCAATTAATATCGTTTATTGGATAATAAAACACAACTATATCATTCTGTTTATTTAGTCAAATTATTTAACATAGAAATAATTTAACATACATTTATTCGAAATATATAGGCTGTAAATATAAAATCAAAATACAGTAACAATAATAGGAGAAGAAGAATTCCATATCGCAAAAAATACACACTTATCATATATATATTTATATATATATACACAATCATAAATAATAATAGTACAGTGGAAATCTATATACACGTTTAATATATGTACGAGCATCTATACACATATATATTTACGAACAAATACACACATATATAAACTTTAAAAATAGTGCAGGAGAATTACAATACTTAGATTATATATATATATATATATATATATATATATATATATATATATATATATATATATTATATATATATATAAGGTTGTAACATATATTCTGCTCGATTTTTTAGTTCATTCAGAACAAAAATTAAAGGACTTATAAGGACAAATTTGCTCGAATTTTGTTTATTCACAAAAAAAAAAAAAATGACATAATGACAAATTAATCATCAATATAATTCCCTTCTTTTTCTATAACCTCTTCTATAACCTCCTCCCACCTGTAGAAAAGTTTTTTATGCCACGTTCGAAGAAATCCCTTAGTTTCGAGTTAAAAAAGTGATCACTTCGTTTTCGATAGCTTCCCTGGATTGCAACTTTTGTCCATCTAGGTGGTGTTGCAGACTTCTGAATAAATGGTAGTCTGAAGGTGCGATGTCCGGAAAGGTGGATGAGGCATTTTTTCCCAACCAAATGCCTCTAATTGGGCAGTGTTGATTCAAGCAGTGTGAGGGCGCGCATTATACTGGTGGAATAGAACACCTCTGCGATTAATTAAGACAGGACGTTTTTCTTGTAATGCCATCTTCACTCGTTGGAGTTGTTGGCAGTAGACTTCAGCTGTGATTGTTTGGTTATCTGGCAGAAGCTCAAAATGAATAATTCCTTGCATATCCCACCAAACGCATAGCAAAATTTTCTTTGGATGGGGGTCCATTCCTTGACTGAGGTTCAGGCTTTGTTTCACGTCTAAGCCACTGATATCGACGCTTAATATTGTTATAGAGGACCCATTTTTCAACCCCAATGACGATCTAATTCAAAAACGGTGCCTGCAGTTGCCGAGAATGCAGTGATGTGCAAATATCGATTCGATGTTGAAGATTCGCTTGTGACAAATCATGCGGAACCCATTTTCCAACCTTTACTACTTTTCCTAACAGCTTTAAATGACGATGAATGGTCATATAGCTAACGCCGAGTTGCAGGCCAAGTTCTCTTACAGTTACCGTTGGGTTTTCGTCCACTGTTGCTTTCAGCAACTCTTCATCTAACTCATTTGGTCGTCCTGTTCGTTGATAATCTTTCAGACTGAAGTCTCCATTTCTGAACTTCTCAAACCATCTCCTACACATCCATTCGCTCACATCATTTCCATAAACTCTTTGAATGTTTTTTGCGAATTCACTAGCGTTAGATCCTTTATGGAACTCATACAGCATCACATGTCGAATATGCTATTTCGTGGGCTCCATGTTTTTCCAATTACAGTAATATCGTAGGGGCGGCGTTGTAACTGTATGAAAAACACCAGAGAAAATATTCATTAGCCTAATCCTACACTAGCCTAGGTCATTCTGCATTCTGTATCGTGATAAAACCTGTGCGAACCTGTCGCCGCGTGTATTTTGCAACATTTCTAAAACTATTTCACATTATCTTGAGGTTATTCTATTATCTATCGCCCGTTTTCTAATCGAGCAGAATTTATGTTACAACCTGAAATATACGTCAAAATATACGTGCTTTATGTTCTGCTGCGCTTAATTAAAATACTAATCTTGCATGTGATCGAGTCGGCGCAAAATTTGACCCACAATTCCTTTATAAGGAACTGCTTGAACACGAGTCATCGGAGATATTTACAGGCGATCCCTTGAAAAGTGGAAACAAACTTATACAGATGCAAATAAGAGGCAATGTTCAGTTTAAAGACACTTTACTGTTCACACCTTGTAAATTAGCCAAGCTACCCAAGGTGATTGGCGTCGGGTCCCGACAAAAGCCACCTAGGACAAAAGTCCCCTGGACAAAAGCCCCTCAGTTAAAGTGCAAAGTAGGACAAAAGCCCCTCAGTTGAAGTGCAAAATAGGACAAACACCCCTCAGTTAAAGTGCAAAGTAGGACAAAAGCCTCCATTTTTTTATATTATTGTTCGTGTGCTATGAAGTAATCCTAAACAAATATTATAATCTTTGTCTATGTTGATTCACTCTAGTTGAACACTGTTTTGTCTACCTGAATGGTTAGGTTAGGTTAGATTAGGTTAGGTTAGGAACGTGCCACAAAGGAGCATCAACAGCGTTTGAAGAACCTATGTCTGGACTATGTGAATGAGAGGAAGACCTTGGAGGAATTTCTGAATGGTGTAGGTCACAGCATTAGGTGAAAGTAAAATAAACTTTAAATGAACCTTAACATTTAATGAACTTTTTAATATTGTGCTTTATTTGTTTGATTTTCCCTAGATATGGAATGATGTTCCTTTTATAAAGTTCATTTTTATGGTTGTGTAAATAATTTTGTGCTCCTGTAAAATAGTGAGCTATAAATTTATAATGCAAGTGTTAATGTGTGCTACTGTATAATACTTATAAAGCTGACTTTGCCTAGATAAGGCATGATGATCCTTTTATAATGTAATTGTTTATGGTTGTGTAAATATTAGCGTTAATGTGTGCTACTGTATAATACTTATAATGCTTTCCTTATTGCAGTCTTATGATATAATAAATGTAATATTTTACATGTCAGAGAAGTGCTCATAAACTGTAAATAATAAAGAATAAAAATAATTATTAAAAAAATTCTTATTATTATTTTTCCTAGGGGCTTTTGTCCTAGGGGGCTTTTGTCCTAGGGGGCTTTTGTCATAGGGGGCTTTTGTCCTAGGGGGGCTTTTGTCATACATACGATGGGCGTAGCCGCCGAAGTTTCAAAAGGATACTTCCCTTACACTTTCTTCACTAGTGACACTTTAAATTAAGTAGGCCTGCCTTCCACCAAACATTACTTTAGCTATGCCAACATGAATGATAGTGAGCGTGAAGATTTTGAACATTACTACAACAGTTTTAATGAAGCCGGAATGTTAATGTGAGGAGAAAATGAACGAAGATGCATGGTTCCGGTAAAACGTTAAAGTCGATATTACTTCATGTATCGGAAAATTCTCATTGCCCGGCATAATGGAATACAAGTATTCACATGATTCCTTCATGTTGGAACAACCCCGTGCACGAATCACTAACGCTTGGTATGTCGCTCCCCGTGGAACTCATCCCCCCACACCTCCCGTAGAGCCAAACCGCACACCTGCGGCTAATAATCACCTCAGAGCTTGAACCAAATGGACGTACACTCCTCACAATAGAAAACGATGGCGCTTCCGTTGAGCAGTATCCTCAATGCCGTATACGACCTGTCCGTGACGAAGTCAGTGCGTGCGTTCAGGCGTAAAACCGGCGCTGTTAATTATGTATTTGAAACGCTTTGTCGATAATCAAACTCTGGTAAACGGAATGTTATTTATTTAAGTGTTGAGGAGATGAACAGAATCTTCGTGATAATTGAGAAGTGGGGCGAGGATCGTTATAAAATAACTGCAGGTGTATGCACAAGAAGAAAGCAGATTAGTGATGCACCCTCATATGCCATTATTTGTACATTGTGTATATAGTATATGAATAAGAATATGAGGATTATATAAACATACGGAGTATACGAATGAATATAAGAATTATATGAATGTAGGAATTATTCATTGCTCATTTTTACAGGGCTCTTCCCTCTAGAATGATATTAATACAATAATATAACATCCTAACTAATTCTAACTAGATGATAACAAATGGTTTTTTTATAATACAGATTTATACGCACAACCTAAGTCGGGGTGGTTAAGTTACAATGCATAGTAATTAGAAAATCAAATCCTTAACACGACACTTGCTGAGAGAGTTATTAACGAACCAAGGACCTGAGTCGAACCGGCTGCCCAAAGGGCGAGGCACGCACTCGCAAGAGGGGTAAGATTTCGACTGCCCTCTCAAAGTGTTTGCACTTTGCCATGGAGAACTCCCATGGTGCCACATTTACAAAAGAGTCTTAAGGTCCCAAAGTTGTCTAACAATGATATTAGCAAAGGAAATTAATACTTTAATTTATGCAAACAGAATAAAAGGATTCATACGTTAATTTAGACAAACAATGATATTATTAAATTTTACAAAAATGTATTTTCCTGTGAAAAACCTTCTCCACATGGCTCCCTTTCCAGAGGTGGAACTAGGGGGTTAGTTTGAATATCCTCTCAAACAACAGCAGTTGGATATAGTGTTATATGGAGACAAAGAGTAGTTAAAGAAGTAGTTGGATGTAATGTTCCATAAGGACAAAAGAAATAGTTAAATAAAATACATCTACTTCGTACTTAATCCACTAAGATACTTATGCACTAATGAACACTTATAATTAATGGTCACTTGTATGTCCTTGAGCACTTGAAGTCTGATTTGTCTCGGTCCACTTTTTACACTGGTCTAAGTTCACCGTGTGCATACACTTTTAAATCAAACGCGATTTTTTTCAACGTTATGAGAATACAATTTGAGAGAAATGAATTTTAATGAACTATTGGAAAAGTACTTAAGTGAAATTGATACGATTTTTGCAAGGTTTTGAACGGATATGGGTTGTTTGAGAACTCATTTAGAACTTTGCAATTGACTAAACTCTATACCATGGAAGGTATAAAATTTCATGGTATTACGCAGTGAAAGGTTTACGTGTGGACATTGCTCTGGAACTGGAAGTACGGTTAAAGAAACAATTTGTAATTAGGGTAAACTGACGTTGTGATTACTGTTCTTCGTTTCGTGTATACGGTCCTTTTGAAGCTACGCGATGGCTCCAGAAAATTGTTACCAATCGAATATTCAGGAACAGGCAGGAGTCTGAACGAGTGGGGGCCAATCTTGGAGATAGCCTTGAAGGGTGGTGGCGTATCGGGCTGCGAGATAATAGGGATAGAGAAGGGTAAGAAAGGACTTGAAACACAAATTAAGATGACAAGAACGAAGAAAGCCGACGAATTCTGAACATAAGTATTCCCAAAAGTTGTTTTATGGTGGTAGAAAGGAACATTTAGAGGAAGAGAAGGAAGGTTATTTGTGGTCAATGCCGAGGTACTTGACCCGTGGTTTGACTTGAGGAAGGGCCAACAAGGAAACAGGAGAAAAATTAGTATTCTGTTTCATCGGACGGGAAACAGGAGGAAGATAAGTCTTCTGTTTAGTAGGAGAAAGAGAAGACGTTCTGCAGGTGTCTGAAATGGTACTGAAAAATTTCGATTTCCAAACCTTCTGATTAGAAAGTACAGAATCGAATAAACGTTGTCCTGTAGAGCGATGCAAAGATGTATCACTCCCTTTGGTGGGAAGAGTGGCAATTTTCTTCCGAATTCGTCAAAGACGCGTTGTTGGCGCGTGACAAGATTTGAACCTCATTAAGACAATGAGACTCGAGGTCATAAGCCGAGCCTGCTTCATGTCCGAGGGACATAGACGAGTTCTCCCTGCACTCATGTAAATTAGTGGAAGAAGGGGGATGTCTGGGACAGTTTCTTTATAGAGCACTTCCGTCGTGGGGTTTGAGACAGCCTCTTCATAGGGCACTTCCGTCGTACTGAGAACACCCAGCGTATTGTGCATGCTACACAAACTAACTGGATGGACAAGTGTATTCCGTGTTTGCCTTTCCGTACGAACAATTTCCGACGGCGGAGTAGGTTCGGGCTCGCTCCCGGCACCTATAGGCTTAATCTCAGAATTGGGTGGAAAATCCTCTACCTTTGAAAACAGAATCAAATCATCTTCCTTAAATAGAGATTCAAGCGAAATGACCAAACCGGAACTCAAAGGAGATGAGTCTTCAGATTTATTTGGAATAACCGAAACTCTGGGAACGTCAAGTCCCTGCCTAACTGTAACCGAAAGGGGTGACTCGCTCTCGATGGAGTCACAGGGGTCTACTGTGAAGACATTCGAGTCTTCCTGCTCAAAATTACCAAAGGTATGTTGGCTTTCTAGTTCCTCGTTCGCCGGAACTGGAACGGAACAATTGACGATTGATGAAGAATTTTCCCCAACTAATAGCAGTTCCTCTTTATTTTGAACTGGTTCCAACCAACAACATTATCAGGGCTATTCTTTATTAGGCGTGATTTAACAGTATTATTATACTTAAAGATTACATTAATGCCAATTGCTTTAAGTACAGTTGGAAGGTATTGAAAATTAACATGGTAAGGTAGGCTAAGGATATTTTTACGCTGAAATTCCTTTACAATTACATTATTATAATACCTATTCTTGACTTTCTTAAGACAGTTATCTAAAAATGAAATAGGATAACATAATTTAGTACCAATATTCATGATATTGCATAACTCGGAATCTAAAAATTCAGGACTGACAACTCTCAATGCTCGAAGAAACATAGCAGAGAAAATAGAGGATTTAATCGAAGGATGATGGTCAGAATAAAAATGCACATAAGAGTTATTATTAGTAGACTTACGGTAGACTTCATATTTGAACTGATTAGAGCATCTCCAAATTTTTAGATCAAGAAAAGATAGGCTTCCATCATTTTCTTTTTCAACTGTAAACTTAATAGATGGGACTAAATTGTTGAGCCTACCAAGAAATAAGTCCACATCCAAATTATTAGTCCAAAGGCATAAAATATAATCTATATACCTGTACCAAACCAGGTTAAAATTAACAATCGTAGGCAAAATTCTACTTTCAAAAAATTCCATATATAAATTAGCTAGTACAGGTGAAAGGGGATTTCCCATAGCCAATCCAAACGACATAGCATAAAACTTATTTTCAAACTGAAATTTACAATCTTTGACACAAAGCTTAATTAACTCAATAAGAGTGTTGTGTTGAACAGGGAAAGAATATTCAGAGATCTTATCTTTTAAAAAATCAAGTAGGTCATCAACAGGGACTTTTGTGAATAGCGAGCATACATCGAAGCTTACCAATTTGAAATTAGGGTCATTAGGGAACTTCAGTTTGTCAATAAGATCCATGCTATTTACAATATGTGACTCAGAAATACTCAGAAATATTCTAGAATGTGCATTTATTCATTTTAAAAACAATTTCAATAACAGTGCGGGGACGTATAAAATTGACGATATCATGTTAAAATTTCTTTTGCCTCTCATTGACCCTTGTTAAGTATGTGCTAATTGTTTTGTTTTTCCTGTGCGTTGTATATATTTATGGGCATCTCGCCTTTTATCTTCATTCCCTGACGAGGTGTAGCTTTGAATACACGAAAGGCCTTGGAATCGTTTTTCTTTTTCCTTGTGGGTTTGCAGCATATATATATATATCGGGTGGTCCGAAAAAAATGACGCATTTTTTAAAAATTAATATCTCAGTAACCCCCTTCCTTATCATGACAATTTTTATATGCAAGATACTTTCAAACTTCTTTTTTTGAATGCAAGAAACGGAATTCTGATATCTTTTATAGTTTTCTCGCAATTAACAAAAGTAACAACATGGGTAAAAAGAACGAATATCATGAGAAAGGAAAAATTTAATCAGAAATTTAACTAATTAATTTACAGTAAATGATCGATTGGACCACCACTCTGTTGACACACTAATCTAAGTCTTTTCTTCCACACAAAAATAATACTTCTTACTTCATTAATGCCAATTTCTTGCCAAGATTCAAGTATTTTACTTTTTAATTCTGATTCGGTGAATTTTTCTCGTCGACCTCGGTAAACCTTCTCTTTTAGTAACTCCCAAATTGAGTAGTCCATAGGATTACAATCTGGGCTTTGTGGTGGCCACTCATTTTTCGTTATTAATTTTGGTGTATTGCTAATCAGAAACGACTGTGTGGCGTAGCTTGTATGCGACGGTGCTCCATCTTGTTGAAATATGAAATCATTTTCTTGATACAGGCGACGACAATCCGGCAACAATTTTGTTCTTAAAAGTTCAATGTAATTTGCAGAATTCACCTTTGTCTTTTCAGTTTCAATAAAATGAACATCTGTCTTGCCATTCCAAGAGACCCATGCAGATATCATAACCTTTTTGGAGAATCTTGACGTTTCATGATACAATTTGTTTATTGAAATGTCACACTTTTTACCACGCCCGTAGACAACATCATTTTGACGGTTTCGCGGAATTTCTAGAGTGAAATCTTTTTCATCCGTGAAGACTATCTTTTTAATATCAACGACAGAGAAATTATCAAGTAACTTTCTGCACCTTGTTTTTCTTTTATCCTTAACAGTATCACTTTTTCTAGAAGATACTATTCTTTTGAAGGCTTTTAGTTTTGTGCTTTAATTATTCGGTGTACAGAAGTCTTTCCAATATTCAAATGTTTAGCAATTGTTCTTTGTGACAAATGACTTCCTGGTTTATCTTCTTGAGAGCAGATTTTATCGTTGATGTAATCCACATTTTCTGGAACCGAAGCTGTTTTAGGTCTACCGCTTCCTGGTTTTTTGGCAGTACTTCCCGATTCGCGAATCTTCTTTAAGAGTCTTTCCACTGCACGCCTTTTCCACTTTTTGCCGGGAAACTCTTGCAATAACCTTCCAGTCTTCCATCCTTTTTCACAGTAACAATTTTTAATGAGAATACGATCTTCCTCTGACAACATCATTAAGGGTACTGACGAATTGTTAAAAAATAAAAATATCCACAATTTGACTTGTTCATTCCTGTAGAGTTTTGTAATAACTTGCAAAAATATCGCATGATATCGTATAAAAATGATATCGTATAAAAACGGATATTATATTGCGATTTTTGTTTTTTGACCCATGTTGTTACTTTTGTTAATTGCGAGAAAACTATAAAAGATATCAGAATTCCGTTTCTTGCATTCAAAAAAAGAAGTTTGAAAGTATCTTGCATATAAAAATTGTCATGATAAGGAAGGGGGTTACTGAGATATTAATTTTTAAAAAATGCGTCATTTTTTTCGGACCACCCGATATATATATATATATATATATATATATTATATATATATATATATATATATATAAAGTTACAGACTGTTACTTTTATCATCAGTTATATATGCATACTTAACGGATACTTTAGTATCATTGTTTTCATGCTCGAACTTGGAGAACTGACCAGACGGATGCGTCCACAGAATTACTGAACTGAATCTAACCCAATATCGTTTAATTAATTAACCTCGCTGTTATTTCAGTACCATTATTTTAGTAAAAGTATTACCCGAGAAAGGTTTGTTGTTATCTGCAGTGGAGAATCGTGCACCGAAATTAGGGTAGACAGCCAAGCCATAGCGTATCCAGGGATTAGTTTTGACTAAGTAGGCCTATATAAATTATATTGCTAAAAAAATATTAGCAGACTGAATTTTTCCTACTTAAGTGCGTATGTACGGTATGTCAGATCGATGCGGCGTACTTCTTTTCAGCAGTTCCGTCTTTACCCAACTCATTTTCCCTTCCAACCAATAGACAAACAAAACAATAATGTTTATTTCTTTTAATACTGCTAGTCAATCAAAAATATTTAGAGTACCATTGCCTTTGAAATTTCCGAACACTTTTCCCTTCTTTCTGTTCTAGAAGTAAATTAGGAGTGGGCCTTCGATTTTTAATTTCACACTTTTTCTCATAGGATAATTTCGAGAATTCTTTCCTCAGTAATTCGTCAACGATGTCATCTGACTCTAAATCACACATGAAACACAAACACGCAAATCAAAAGAAAAACAAAAGAGTACAGTGAATAAGAAACTGCCAGTACCACCAATCCACTCAAAACAGCATGTGTAAGTTAACTAGCAGAGACACGTCTCAAAAGAAGCATGGATCACGGTAATGAAAAGCGTTCTGTGCATGCGTATCGTCTTTCACTCGTACAGTACAAACTGGCGAGACGATTATCTCTTTGTCTCCTCGCAGTAGATCGTGTTGGGATTGTAAAATTGGGGGTTTATTAATATGATTTATGATAAGGATTTTTGTAACATAAATAAAAACATAAGTTAGTTTGCCTAAAATGTATTCGGAAAAAACACGTATAGGATTACGTGACTTCTGGTACGAGAACAGCCAGATAAGTTTAAATACGTCCATACGTGTTTAGGAACGAATTACTGTACTGTTCCACAAATCAGAAATCAGTTTAATAGTCACGTGATATAACTCCTCCTTTTCATCCAGTCATGTCATTAAAAACAAATTAGTTTTCGGACAGTATCGAAAATCTATAACAAAAGAATTTAATACGGTTAAATATTCCAAATAAGTTAGTTAAATAATATAAAATAGATAGGAAACTAAAAACTACGAGGGCCACTCAATATATTTTGCCCCACTTTTTTTTTCTTTCCGAGTTCCCTTTCCTTGTAAGTTCCAGAAACTTTGTACACAAGTAGTTACATACCTCTTTAACAAGTTTTTATTTTTTCACATAGTCTCCATCCTTTTCTACGGCTTTCCTCCACCTCGAAACAAGGGCCTTTATTCCTTGCTGGTAAAAGTCCGCTGGGTTCCACTGAAGCCACCTCTTAACCTTCTCAACAACCTCATCGTCACTCTGAAACTTTCTTCCACGAATAGCATTCTTCGTTGGCCCAAACAAATGGAAGTCTGAAGGTGCCAGATCCGGGCTGTATGGAGGGACGGGTAACACAGTGAAGCGCATTTTTGTGATGGCCTTTCTTGTTTTCAAACTGTTGTATGGTCTTGCGTTATCGTGCAAAAGAACGATGTCTTCCAGTTTTCTCTCCGGTCGAACTCGCTTTATATGTCTCTGGAGTCTCTGTAGGGTAGCAATATATGCATCTGAGTTGATTGTTTGTCCTTTCTTCATAATGTCCACTAGAATCACCCCTTTCATGTCCCAGAACATGGTGGCCATAACCTTTCCAGCAGAAGGAGCCATTTTGAACTTTTTCTTGCGTGGGGAGTCTGCGTGATGCCACTCCATAGATTGGCGTTTTGTTTCAGGTTTAAAGTGGTGTACCCAACTCATCCCCAGTCATAATTCGTGAAAAGAAGTCATCCCCTTCTGTCTCGTATCGAACCAACGACTCGGAAGCAATTTATTTTCTTTGGGCTTTGTGATCTTCAGTCAGTTCCCCAGTTCGCGAGGGACAAACCGTGAACACACTTTTGAGTATCCCAGTTGCTGAATTATCGTATTCACACTTCCTTCACTAATTCCTAGCTCATTGTATGTGACGCGCCGATTTGATCGAATGATGCTGTTAGCACGTTGCACAGTGTGAGATGTCACAGCCGATGCCGGTGACCGCTGCGTGGCTCATCATCGAGGCTGGCTCTCCCTCTCTCCGATAATCTCATACGTTTAGACCGGCGTCCAACTGTGCTTCGATCAACAACAGCATCTCCGTAAACGTTTTGTAGACGTTTGTGAATATTTCCAACTGTTCCCTTCTCTGTGGTTAAGAACTCGATAACAGCTCTCTGTTTACGACGCACATCACTGTCAGACGCCATTTTCGAAACTGCGTTAACCATCGGTTTTATACAAGGGCGTTTAAAAGCGGTTTTATACAAGGAGGAGGATGTTCAAACTGGAAAAATCCGGTTATGTGAAGCGCAGAAAGTTCAAACTTACGGCCCAAAAGACATTTCAGCCCCATAGCCTATTATTTATCTAAGAAAAAAGGGTGGGGCAAAATATATGTAACCTTTCAAATACACGCATTCATAACTTAACCCTACAAACAATTTCGGCGTTAAAGGGTTAAGTAAAATTCTTCAGTAAAATGATAAAATAATTTTATTTTAGTTTCATAAAGTGAATGTCAATATTTAATGTAATTGTTTTTCCTTATGTTGAAGGTATTTTCTTTCTTCTACAACGAACAACAAAATTTTTCATAAAAATTTCAAGTCCCTGGTGGCCAATTTAAATAAAAAAGTGGATATATAATTTGCATTTATAAAATTATTAAAATACTTAAAATAAAGTCAACATAATAAGATGGTTTGGACCTTTTCCACTTTGTGTACCGTTTTTCATATATTTATTTTTGAGAATATTTTTGTTAAAACTAACGAAAATATCACGACTTAACCTAACCAATTATCAAGAGCGTACAGTTGATCTATTAGTAAATAGTAAATACTATTCCAGAAACAAACAATGTTATAATTAATAATAGATCAACTGTACGCCCTTGATAATTGGTTAGGTTAAGTCGTGATATTTTCGTTAGTTTTAACAAAAATATTCTCAAAAATAAATTATATGAAAAACGGTACACAAACTGGGAAAGGTCCGATGGTTTAATATATAAATTATAAAGTACAATGTAATATACGATTATTATTAATTATAAAGTACAACGTAATATAGGATTATTACTATTAATATAGAGTAAGAGATTACAATAGTTTATAATATTTACAGATTAGCTAGTTAGAGAAAATGTAAATTTATGGCAACTTAACTTATTATATATATTTACACTTTGAAATGAGTACAAATTATCATAAATAGTGTTTTTTTGTATGTTCAAATTTTATATAAATATAGATTTTGTTTTGTCATAAAAATTTTAAAATTTCAAAGAATCGGTGAGAGAATCGGCTAAATTTGACTGATGTCGATGCCGATTAATCGGTACATCACTAGTAGGCATAATGTTGTATTCCTACATACGAATACTGATTCAATAATTTATAAGTAATTTTACAATTTCATTCCAAACAAAACAGAAAAAACATTATTTACGAGGATTGGCATAACTCTTTAAATCAGGTTAATGCAGAACTCTCTCGCTCTCTCTCTCTCTCAATTTAGTTCTTTAATATAAGAAGGTAATAGAGTGTCTGAAGGACCGCTCATGGCCACCAAAAGAAAGGTGGATAGCAGAGCGAACACAGGACGAAGAGTATGGAACAACTAATGGAAATGAACAATAGACGGGGGAGGAGGAGGAGGAGGAGGTGGGGGGAAAGCAGAAAGATCATAGCGGAGTCACAGCCGGTAAAGAAGTCGGGAGCGAAAGAGGAAGGAGAACAACCCGGTTATCGAAAAGTAGGGACCTTCAGACAGAAGAGCGCCAAGCCTATCACAAGGCCCGACGCTGTCCAAAAAGGGAAAATACTCTGCGCGCACCGCAGAGTAAAGCGGACACTCCACCAGGAGGTGGGCAACTGTAAGTAGGACGTCACAATTGGGACATCGGGGCACCCGATCCCCGGCCATCAAATAGCCATGTCAGGTGGGTGTGGCCAATACGGAGGCGGGCCAGAGCCACCTCCTTATGGCGCGACCGATGGAAGGAAGAGGCCCAACATCCCAATTGGGTTTAATCTTGCAAAGTTTGTTATCCGTAGCGCCATCCCAGCGACTCTGCCACCGGGAGCGCAAAAACCTACGGAAGCCAGGGATATAATCGGAAAAGGGAGGGACACGGGTGAAACCTGTAGTCGGCACGCGGAACGGGCAGCTCGATCGGCAGCCTCATTTCCAGCCACGTTAACATGTGCTGGGACCCAGCAAAATACCACCTCCTTGCCACCGAAAGCGACAAGAGTATGGCACAGTAGCTGGATTCGTCGGACCAGTGGGTGGACAGGGTCAAAACACTCCAGGCCATCCAGGGCACTGCGGGAATCCGAATAGATGACAAACGACCCATCCGGATGCTCCCGCACCACCTCCAGAGCGCTCAGAATGGCATAGAGCTCCGCCGTGAAAACGGAAGCCTCATCAGGGAGACGGGTACATCGGGGAGCAAGGGCAGACGACTGGGGAACAGCCGCGGCCCAACGCCCCCCGACGACCTCGAGCCATCCGTGAAGACCGCAACACATGCAGAGTGACACGCCGCATGCTGAAGGAACAGAGACCGAAGCAAGGCAGAGTCAGAATCGGCCCTGCGAACGGGGCGCAACGCCCTACAGCACGCAACAGGGGTGCTCTCCCAAGGTGCAACACCCTGAAAGAGACCGGTATAACGGATGGAGGAGGAGTGCCCATACCATCGAGGAGGGAGGTCACCGTGTCGGTGAAATACCAACCCCCATCCCGGCAGAACGCCCTCTCCACCACCTGGAACAGAGGAGAGTGGGAAGACGGAGGATCCGGAGATAGTGCTTAGCAATGAGGAACGACCTCCGATCCTCCAAGGGAGGGATGTCGCACTCAACCTGCAGACTATCAACCGGAGAGGAGCGGAAGGCGCCAGATGACATGCGCAGTCCTCTAGAGAGGACCGGATCCAGTATCCGAAGGGCCGTACGGGAGGCGGAGCCATACACCACACTCCCATAATCTAATTTGGACTGTACCAGGGACACGTACAAACGGAGGAGTGTCCGCCTATCCGCGCCCCATGTAGTATGCGACAGATGTCCCAGCAAATCCAGGGTACGTCTCAGACTCGCGCAGCCGGCGAAGGTGGGGAACCCAGCTCAAACGGCTGTCGAAAACCATACCCAGAAACGCACTGACTGAACGAGGGCCAGAGGCTGACCCCCGAGTGTAAGATTAAAGGTCGGGACGGCGCCGGATCCCCGTCTCCTCGACGGAAGGAAGGCCACACACGAAGTCTTCGGGGAAGACAGCGTAAGGCCCACCGACGACGCCCAGCGTTCAACCCGATTGACCGCGAGTTGGACTTGCCTCTCCACGAGGGGGGGACTCGTCCCCGCGGCATAGACAGCCAGATCGTCGGCATAGATGGAACATCGCACCGAGGGCGGAAGGGCTCCCGGTAGCGCAGACATGACCAGATTGAAGCAGGAGACGCTCAAGACACACCCCTGGGGCACCCCCTCCTCCTGAACATACAGGTCAGATAGGGCCGCCCCATTACGGACGCGGAAAGTGCGACGGCAGAGGAAGTTACGAAGAAATGTGGGCAAAAAGCCCACAAAACCAAGAGACTTCAAACGGTCCATGACAACTCCCCGACGGGTCGTGTCATAGGCCTTTTGGACATCGAAAAAGACGGCCAGAACAAGATTCCGGCGGGAAAAGGCCTCCCGTACATCATGACCAAGGAGGAGAAGGGGGTCCAGAGTACCCCGAAATCGACGAAAGCCATACTGGGTCGGGGGGTATAACCCAAGCGACTCCAGTGTAAAGGAAAGTCGGACGGCCACCATCTTTTCAAGGAGCTTGCATAAGCAGCTCGTCAAGGCAATAGGCCGATAGCCCGCCACCTCCGCCGGATCCTTCCCCGGCTTAGGTATCGGGACCACAATCGCCTCCCTCCAACGGGAAGGGAACGACCCCTCAACCCACACCCGGTTGAAAAGATCCAGCAAGAAGTGTAGGGCCATCGGGTGCAGATTCCAAAGAAAGTCATACGGAATGTCATCAGGGCCAGGGGCGGAAGAACGACGGGTTGCCAAGGCAGCCCGAAGTTCCCGCATCGTAAAGAGATGGTTATAGGGCTCGTTCCCAGGGGCGGGAACGTAACATCCGACAAAGGACGATCCGCAGCTGAAGGCGAACGGGAAACCGCAGCAAAAGCCCGCCAGCCGATCGGCCACAGCAGCAGGATCCGAAAGGAAGCCGTCCCCGTCCCGAAGGACAGGGCGACTAGCAGGGACCGGCTTCCCCTCGATACTACGTACCTTCCGCCACACAGCAGCAGAAGGGGTAGACGAGGAAATGCCGGACACAAAAGCACGCCAAGAGGCCCGACGGGCCAACTTGAGAGTCCGGCGGGCGAAAGCCTTCGCCCGCCGCATCTCAATCAAGTGGTCCGCGCGCCGGGTGCGGTGGAAGCGGCGCGTCGCCCTCTTCCTCTCGCACACCGCCTGGTGACATGCTGGAGTCCACCACGGGACGCTACGCGTCCGCGGGTTACCGGAAGATCGAGGAATACAGTCCTCCGCGACGCCCATCAAACCCGCTCGAAGAACTCCAAGCTCTCATCCACAGAGCCAAAGCTCAACACCGAACGGACAATGACGGAACGAGCTCTGAAGGATGGCCAGTCAGCCCGCGCAAGGCACCACCTCGGTCGAGACGAGACACCCGGCTGCGGTCCGACCGGCTCAAGACAGACTGGGTAATGATCACTGCCATAAGAGTCCCCCAACACCTTCCACGAAAAATCGAGTAAGGCATCGAGGGACACCAAGGAGAGATCAATACAGGTAAATGAACCCGTGGGTTCGTGGAAGTAAGTAGGTTCACCGGAATTGAGGCACGCAAAGGAAAGTTCCTCCATTAAGGAGAGTAACATACCAGCAACATTAGTCGACCGGACATCTCCCCAAGCCGGGTCGCGACTGTTAAAGTCCCCGAGGAGGAGAAACGGTCGAGGCAGTTGCAACACAACTCGCGAACCGCGTCGCGAGAAGGAGGGTCATGAGGAGGAATATAAATCGAGCAGGCAGTGTACTGGCGATCTAAAAAGAGCCGCACAGCCACAGCCTGCAATGAAGTGCGAAGAGGCACACCTCGCGATGGTAACGAATGATGCACATAAATCGCCGCACCCCGCCTGCGTGTGCGCTCATCCGGGGTGCAAGGGAAACCAACATAGCCAGAGAGACGAGGGAGCCCCCGCGCAGCCAGGATAGTCTCCTGGAGACAAACACAGGAAGGCCGCTCGCTCTCCAGCAGGGAGGCAAGGTTCTCCCAGTTAGCTAAAAGCCCCCTACAGTTCCAATGCAAAATGGAACTGTAAGGGGAAGCGGCATTATAAGAGGCAGAGAAAACAGAGAAATAGCCACAGACCAAGCTGAGCAGCAAACTCAACGGTTCGTAACCAGGGACGGAATCGGTTTCCCCGACTCACCCCGAACGGGGGTGGTGGTAGGGGCCACCGACCCCGCAGCTGCTTCACCCGTAGTAGAACGAGAAGTGGAGAGTGGAACAGGGAGGTCAGAGGGGGGCTCCCCTGGGGGGGGGAGAGACGACGAGACGGGCCAAGCCGAAACCCCTAACTCCCCACCAGAGGGGGGCCGGGGAGAATCAGATGTCCGAGGGCTCGTCAAACCAGACAAGCACTGACGGGGGGGGGGGGGGGGGGAGGAAAGGTCCACCACAGGTGGGAGAGGTAGATCCAGGAGAGAGACCCGACCACTCTCAGCAGGAGCCGAAGGGAGAAAGACTCCATGAAGAAGGGCCAGGCCCCTCTCGACCGGGTCTATCATGGGAACAGAGTCAGGAATCGAGGGTGTCATGGGGCGGTGTACCTCAACCGACACCCGGACACTGGTCGGGGCACCGGGAGGTGACGCCTCACCAGCCCTCCGTATAGGGGGGGGGGAGTCCCGAGCGGATCAGGAGCAGTGCGCCGCTTCCCCTCCGGTGAAGAAGGGGAAGAAGGGGAAGCAGGGCGAGCAGCAGTCAGGATCGGGTCGGAAGGACTCCGACTCCCACCACGGCGACGCTTCCTCCTCCCCTTCGGGGCATCACCTTCCCCACCCGAGAGACGAGTAGGCAAGGATCCAGACCCCAAGGCCGGAGAGGGAGAAGAGGCACTTGTAGGCAGGGAATCAGATGGGATGTCTGAAAGTGAGGCAGAGGAACAAGAAGGACCCGCGGCGCCAGGAGGACCACCAACCCCCGGAACTTCCAGGGGGGGCACCACTCCGGTAGACGCCGGGATGGGAGGGCCCGAGGACCCGCCAGGGCCAAGAGCCGCAGCGTAGGACAACCCCCGCCGCGGCTCCCGGTCGCGGACCCTATCGCGCGCCTCCCGCGCACTAAGGAATTCGGTAGTCCTTAAGGACCGCACCTCGAATTCAAACTTGAAAACGGGGCAGTCCCGAGAGGAGGAAGGGTGGGCCCCCGAGCAGTTCGAGCACCGCGGGGGCTTCGTGCACGGGGTAGGGTGCGCAGGCCCACCGCAGCGGACACATAGCTTACCCTCACGGCGGCACGCAGAGCTAACATGGCCGAACCGGTTGCAGCCAAAGCAGCGAACCGGGTCAGGCACGTATGGTCGCACCGAAAACTCACACGACCGGCGATCACCCACGCCCCAGAACACCTGGGCCGGAGGCACAAGGGAGTCAAAGGTCAGGAGCAGACGAGCGGACGGGGTAAGAGCACCATCCCGGCGCGACGAAAAGCGGAAGACCCTCGTTACCCCCTGGGGGCAAGATCCTCCTGCAACTCGCCAACCGGGATTGACAGCAGACGGGAAGCGAAAATGGTGCCTTGACAGCTATTCAATTGCGGATGGGGAGTCACAGAAACTCTGCAACCCAAGACATCCTGCAACTGTAGAAAGGACCCAGTCACCCCCGAAGAACGGGACTTCAAAAGAAGAGACCCATCCTTCAGAGGGCGGATATCATAACGACAGGGAACCCCTATCGTCTTAAGGCGCTGAAACACCCGTTCCGAGTTGCCCGGAAGGGAGCCAGCGGAAGGGCGGAGAACAAGGAACCTGTCCACCGGACAGAAATTGACAGCAGGGACAGGTCTATGTGTAGCGGTAACCGAGAGTGGGCGAGAGAACAAGGGCCGCGAAGACCCCGCCCTACGGCCACCACGAGTCCGGCCACGATAGCCAGACGCCGCAGGGGACGAGAGGGGGCCATACGGCTTGAAGGTCAATCCAGCGGAGGCAGAGGCTGCTGAACGACCAGAAGTAGTAGTCTTATCCAAATCCAAGGGCGGGCCAGAGTCGTCAACAAGAGGGGAGTGAAGTTTAGAAATAGAACCCATAAATAGTAGCTTTACAAAAAAGACAGCCTCGGACCCAAGGCGATGCACCATCCGCCGCTGCATCCTTCAAGGCGCAGGCCCAACGTCCCGGGTAGCCCGCCCCCCAACCTAACTGTCGTTTTAAAAACAGCAGATTGGCACTACGGAGATTTGTCCGTTAAGGGCCAAGCAAAGACCCAATCCAGACGCAGCAGCGGTCCGGGCGCCCGTACCATCCCCGGAGCACGGCTCAGCCACGGAGCGATGCCCCCCGGCGGGTGCACCCGATGACCCCAAGACTGCAAATACAAACAGAGGGGGGGGATACTACGATTGACAGAGGCCCAGGACCGAGTCAAGACAAAAGAAATTCCGGGAGAGACGGAAAAAAAAGGGGGAGCAAAAAGAAAAGAAAGGGGGGGGAAAGAAAAGGAAAGGAAAAAAAAAAAAAAGAACGCAACTAGGTAACTCTTCGCCCACACCCCGCGAAGAGTTGAGGAAACCTCAACAACCCACGAGGTGTACGAGCCCCCTCGGCCCGGCAAGCCGGAGTACCTAATCGAGGGGGATATATATATATATATATATATATATATATATATATATATATATATATTGTAAAACCGAAACACTGTAAAGTGTTTTGCAAATGTGATTAAACGAACTCCAAATGCTTTCGACAACATTCAATATATTTTGTCAATGCATCGATGTTTTTGAGTTTGAAAAATCGTATGACTAAATGGATATGACAAATATGCAAATTGTTTCGACAGTAAGTGAGACTAACAAGATGCAATATACAGTAAATAAACAATGTCAAATTTTGATAGGCTTTAGGAAGAAAACTAAATGACAAAGCGTTATGTAATTAACAATTGCGATTACGTGTTTGACAATCATCAAAACACTTTGTCGTTCAAAACTGCTGCATTATTTATTGAACACAACTATAAAATAGTCGATCTATATATAAATATAGTTTCGGGGATTACTCTTGTGAAAATGACCGCGCTTCTAACTCCAATTAAGTGACCAAATAGGTATATACTTTTTTAAAATGAGAGTGAATCAGACAATTTTTATTAATTAATCATAACGTACAAAATTTATTTTTATAAAATTATGTACTTAATTAATAATTTCTTAGTTAATTATTACTCTTAAAAATTGCAATATTATAATCATGCAAATTGGACGAAGGATATTTTTGCAGCCAATCAAAGATGCTGGAGGTTGATGACGTAATAACTCAACTGTAAATAAAAAACTAATGGAGTTTCATACTCAAAACATTCAAAGTTAATTAAAGTTGTATATGGTAAATAAATGCAAAACTTTTCAAGTGTGCTGCAGTATTCTGTAACAATGTAGAAACTTCCACAAAAAGTAAAAGTTTTTTAAATTCCCTAAAACCGGAGATCTTTTTAATATCTGTGTGTCTAATTCTAATTGTGGAAGAGTGGCCAAGATTTTGTAGACAACTGACCCAATTTTTGGTCTTCACTGTAGGTAAATTTGAGATGTACTAAATGAATTAGTTTTATCAGAATATATATATATATATATATATATATATATATATATATATATAGTGTGTGTGTGTGTATATATATATATAATGTTTTCAGGTTTGGACAATTTAAATGTAAGTAACTTTTTCTTATCAGAGTCCGATGGAAAAATTCGAGGGCATAATAATAAAATTAGAAAACAGACTTGTGGAGTGACGGTCTTTCATGAGAGATATTTGTAGGTTTAAAAGAAAAACAAAGACAAGAAAGAAAAACAGGCAAAAAAAGAAAAGCAAAACAAAACAAACAAGAAAAAGAAAAAAGAAAAACAAAAACAAACAAACAGACATTCCCCAACGAGATGTATTTGTAACAGGGAAACATTCTCTGACGAGATGTATTTGTAACAGGAAAACTTCCCCTGACGAAATGTATTTGAAGCCGGGATAGATTAGGTTAACCTAACCCTGAGATTGATTTGAGTAGGAAAAAATTTCATGGCTCTTTTTACCCAGCGTTCCGTCGCGTTCCTCCAGTGTTCCGCCAGTGTTCCAAGAAAAAGATGAACGAGTGAAAATCAGGTAGTGTAAGTGTGTCGACTTAACATATAGCAAACTCACCAGTTTGGTTGCCCCGATCCGGAATAAAACTTTAAATAAAATATCATAATTTAGACAGAAAGAGAATGACAGGCAGAAATTACAATCTATTGTATCTAACAGACCCATACGTGAACACGTAGGGTTTCAAAATATACAGCGTGCAATAGCGAAAGCTACTGCATTGTCGAATGGCGTCATCATCCTCATTATTTAATTCTATATTGGCCTCTGAGTGTAATGATTTCATTTTTGTTACATTCATTTACGCAACAATACTAAAGCAAAACAAAAACTGATTAACTACAATTTAATTCCTAAACAATTTTTCGGTTCTGATATTTGTATTAGGAAAATAGGTCCGGAAAATATTAACTAATTTTATTTAAATTTAATTTTAATTTTCTAATCTAAGGGTATCTTATATATTTCAATCAACAAGCGATAAAAATCGTATAGTAACGAGGTAACATTGTAATTAACATCGATTAACTAATATTATCATTATTATTATCATCATCAGAGCTATATATATATATATATATATATATATATATATATATATATATATATATATATATATATATATGTTAAACACAGACCGTGCATGGAACAAGAAACTCTTCTGGGAAATTGCATCCACTATAGTTCGAATAAGTAATGATAAATAACAAATACTATAGTTATTTCTTTTTCACGATGGAAAGCCTAACGTGGGCCCGGGTTACTCGCAAAGAGGCCAAAATATAGCTTCCCTCACCAGCTATCCCCAAAGCTGGATCCTATCTGCTTTGCAGATACCTGGTGAGGAAAGTTATATTTTGGGCCTCTTTGCGAGTAACCCGGTGCCCACGTTGGGCTTTCCATCATGAAAAAGAAAAAACTATAGTATTTGTCATTTATCATTACTTATTCGAACTATAGTGGATATAATTTCCCAGAAGAGTTCCTTGTTCCATGCACGGTCTGTGTTATGTGCCTTGAAAAGTGGACGCTCAATGTCCCGGTTGAGGTTTAAGTTTTGTTTTTTGGCTAAAAATACAATAGTTACCACTTTTTCTTTGATGTATTCAATCCGACGTGAATGCAACGAGTTTCTTGCATATATTGAGGTTTTGAATGTAGTAGGCTAGGTATAAGCTGTAAACCCTAGATCCTGTCCCAAAGCTGGATCCTATCTGCTTTGCAGATAGCTGGTGAGGGAAGCTATATTTTGGGAATCTTTGCGAGTAGCCCGGTGCCCAAGTTGGGCTTTCCATCATGAAAAAGAAAAAAACTATAGTATTTGTCATTTATCTTTACTTATTCGAACTATAGTGGATATAATTTCCCAGAAGAGTTCCTTGTTCCATGCACGGTCTGTGTTTAACATATAAGTTTCTTAGGGGGACCATTCTGTGTTTGTATATATATATATATATATATATATATATATATATATATATATATATATATATATATATATAGTAGGATGGTCCATAACTATATAGAGGAATTTTATTTTAATATTTCTTAGCTCCCACCCACTGAAGTTGTGAGGTTCTGTGAGAAATTGTTACAGATAAATGTTCGTTTCGATCAGTTCATATTTAAGGGTCGCTCATGAGTTTCAAAATTTATCCTTCTATCACTACAGTATAATAGGTATTATATGGTATACACTACAGCTCCACCGCCTCTGGGTTTCCCCAATCCACGAGCTGATGGATGAGTACTATCCGTTCTATGACGGGGGTATCACGGTTGGCAACCACTCATTGTCGCCCAGTCAAAGAGCTTTTTCTGGCATCCGGAAACTTCCGGCGATGCTCCGACACTACTTGGAGCAGATACTGCAGCTGCTCCTCGTCTTTGGTGTGGCGGCCGCTGTATTGTTGGACGAGGGACACAGCTCGCTTGGCGTGGTCATTCACCACCCTGAGGTTTTCCACAACCCTAAGCGTCGCCTGAAACTCCTCTATTTTTTCCAATTCATCCGGATCTTTGTTCAAGAAACCTGCAGACAATTGCAGTCGTTCGAAGAACCTCATCGAATTCTTCGTCACAAGTCTCTCCGAAGACGAACTGAGAGGTGGGTTGACACGCTTTGGAATCTTCTCCCCACCCTCTTTCTTGTTTTGGGTCTTCGACTGCTTTCCTCTTTCGGACGTCTTCCTCTGCTTTCCGCTTTGCAACCTTCTGCTCCTTCTCTGCAAATTTTTTGTCGACAGATCCCATTGTGCCACGCCGACCGGGATCTCTTTGAGCGAGAAGGAAGTCGCGATCTTCTTGAAACTGGATCATCTGGAGAGCGTTTCCATGTGCAATGTCGAACAAATTGTTCAGCTTGCTTTTGAAAGACGTCTCGTTTTGGACTTGTTTTGGATTTCGCCTTCCCTTGTTCTTTTTCAAAGCCTGCCATTCTTTGAACAAGACCAAAAGCTTCTCCAAACAGTAGTCCTTCCGGCGTGTTGGTATGCGGGCTCTTTCCTAAAATGAAAAACTTCCTCCAACACTTCTTCGGCGCTTTGTTTGTTGTCTTTCTTATTCACAACATGATGGTGCAAAAAAACACTTTGGACCTGGCCACTTGAAGGCAGTTTACTGCCTAAAATCTTTTGGTCCGGTTTGTCCAACAAGTAAAAACCACGTGTTTTTTGACATGACCAACACCGTAAGTAAATGTAACCAATATAAACCAATGTATGGTATACCAATATCTATTAAAATCTATTTCATATGGCTATATTTAACACTCCAACCAGTAAAAGAGCAGAAAACGGCATTAATTAGCACCTGTAATAGATCATAGTAATGAGTGACTTAGAGAAGAACATATAACCCCATGAGCGACCACAAATTATGCACCGATGTGAGTGAAATTTTTCACAAGTTATTTTCTGCTACAGTGACACAGATTAGGCGGGTGGGAGCCGGAAAAATCGAAAGTTCGATTTCATGGACCACCCTAATATAGGGCAGGGACAATTCGACGTGGCCGACTCGATGCGACCTAACTCGATGTGGCCGACTCGATGTCAGGACAACTCGATGTCAAGCCAAGTCGATGCCAGGCCAAGTCGATTTCATTTTCTTTATATATTTAATGTGGGTTAACTGAATGCCCGGTTAGGTCAACTGTACGCCCTTGACGATTGGTTAGGTTAAGTTGTGATATTTTCGTTAAAACTAACGAAAATATCCCTTAGGGATATCACATCGAGTTGTCCTGACATCGAGTCGGCCACATCGAGTTGGGTCGCATCGAGTCGGCCACATCGAATCGTACCCAACCCCCCCTAATATGTGTATGTACACTGTACAGTAGGGTGGCCCACTTTTCAATTTTGTTTTAAAAGTATAGGTTATCGTAGTTTTTCCCATTATTTGGCACTATACTAGCACATTGGTACCATTTTTACAAAAATTGATCAATATTTAGGGGTCTCGCATCGACCTTGAAATTAGGAGTTTTTTTTTAAAAATGCGTACTTTTTAACTTTTTACTGAATCAAGATAAATCATTAAGTATGGATGTTTTCTGAATCCTCTTCATGAGAGAAGTCGTTTGGTGTGCCTTCCAATGTCATAGGACTAACGGTTTAAAAGTTGTGCCTGTATACAGGTAATACCAATGTGCTAGTTTAGTGCCAAATAATGGGAAAAACCACGATTACCTATACTTTTCAAAAAAATCAGCAAATAGCAGACAAATAAGGAAGAAAGAAACAATAACTTAAACAATCACTTTTGCATTGTATTGACCACTATCACACGTCACTGGCTGCAACGTTGTCCCTCTGTGCTCCGCCGTTCCAAGGAAGTTCTGAAACACATGCCATATATTTCAATTTCATGGTTGTAAAGTAACCTATTTTTGTTCACATTCAGTTCTCTTTTTAATTGACATTATGCTTCATGAATCTCATTACTAAATTGATAGCTATGAAAACTTAATCAACTGACCTTGGCCATTTTGCCATCCCAGTGGACAACAGTGTGCCTCGGTGGCGTGAAGGAGTCCTTCACAGCCGTCGCCACTTCACGGCGATGTGACACTCTTCCCCGGCGAGCCGTTTCTTTCGAGATGCTGAACTGATTGAGGTCTGCTGGTGGATCCGCCGAACGTGTGATAGCAGCCACAATGCTTACTACCTATGTTGAGAATGGAAAGTGGAAAGGAAACTGTCAAGAATACATGTGGGTTACGGGACACTTTAAAACTGACGCTATCGATGAATACTATACACAATACGCACCTGATTATTGGACATGCGGAAACGATCAGCCACTTCCATGACAGCAGGTGCATTAAGGATGCGGCGAGGAAGATTGACAGACACACTTGGCTCTTTCGGCAGGGGGAACGCTAGTTCTGTCTCCGACTCTCCTGACATGCCAGTATCATCATTCTCCATGGCCTCATCTCCGGTTTCGTATGCACACTTTGAGGTTTGCGGCTCCTGGCGAGGACGTTTTCTTCCTTCCTGTAGCTTTCTTTTTACAGCGAAAACTTTATCGTTCCCGCTCATCGTTGCCACCCGAGGACCACGTTGATCGAGGTAGAAGTCAATGTCTTCTTTCTTGTCCTTGTCGGACAGCAGTCGATTCTTCTTTATATCTTCGACAGCGTCAGATGCTCCGATATCCCACAGCTTGTCCACACTGTCCGACAACTTCTGCCGTTTTCCTCCGGCGTCAGTTTCTCGTTTTCTGCTCTTTTGGAGTAAGTGCCACTCTTTCCACAATGCCTCTAGCTTCCGTTCGCAGTTGAGCTTTGTGATTGTTTTAATGCGGGCCATGTTCCAAAACTTTAAGACGTTGTTTACGGTTTCTTTGAATGCGTCTTTCCTGTTAGCAGTGTACTGGATAACACTGAAGAAGTATTGCAAAACCTGCCGTGTTGTTGGCAATTTGCTACCACTGATGGAGGACGACGGTTGGCCAACTAAAAAAATTTCCGAGGCCGATCTTAGAGAAGGTAGCGATGTTATTTTCGCATTTCCTTTTGATGACTCTCTATTTGTAGCTTCAAGAGTTCTTCCAGTTATGGTTGCCATCGATTTGTCCATGACAAAGGATGAGGAACTCAGACAGAATTTCAAAATATTATGATCTGCAAAAAAAGAAATAGGTTAGGTACCTGGCACAGGCATAGTGTATTTTCTAATTACCTATATACATTATACATTCCGCCCGGGTATGGTGACTCATTTTTTTGAAAAGTATAGGTGATCGTGGTTTTTCCCATTATTTGGCACTATACTAGCACATTGGTATTACCTGTATACAGGCACAACCTTTAAACCGTTAGTCGTATGACACTGGCAGGCACACCAAACGACTTCTCTCATTAAGAGGATTCAGAAAACATCCCTACTTAATGATTTATCTTGATTCAGTAAAAAGTTAAAAAGTACGCATTTTTAAAAAAAACTAGTAATTTCAAGGTCGATGCGAGACCCCTAAATATTGATCAATTTTTGTAAAAATGGTACCAATGTGCTAGTATAGTGCCAAATAATGGGAAAAACCACGATCACCTATACTCTTCAAAAAAATTGAAAAGTGGGCCACCCTAATGTACAGGGTGATTCAAAAAGAATTGAGCACTTTCAAAAATTTATTACTCAGTAACTAAGTTATATATGAACACGTAGTATGCACCAAATCGTAGAGTTACCCTTACATTTTTTAATTTTCTTCTAGATTTCAGCGCTTGAAAGTTATACGTATTTCCGCCACCAGGGGGCACCCCACTGTTCATCATGTTGACACAACAGGAGAAAGCATTTTGTGTGTTGGAGTTTGCTAAACTTGGTTCTGCGACTGCAGTGCAAAGATCATTCCGTGTACGATACAACAAACCTCCACCAGGTCGTAAAAACAATTACCGCTGGTACAAACAGATGGAGCAGAAAGGGTGCATCTGTAAAGGACGGAGCACAGGGCGGCCACATGTGTCAGAAGAAGCTGTGAATCGCTTTCGTGACACCATTTTGCGAAGTTCCATGAAATCGACAAGGAGAGCTAGCCGTGAGCTAGGCATCCCTCAGCCCACGGTCTGGCGCATTCTCCATAAGCGGCTGAAGATGAAACTTAACCGCTTTCACCTGCTGCAGGCCCTGACGGAGGAAGATAAGGTGAAACGATACAACTTCTGCTGCAGTCTTCAGAGTTACATGGAAGATGAAGATGACTTTGCAGATCGCCTCACGTTCAATGACGAGGCTACGTTTCATTTAAGCGGAAAAGTGAATCGCCATAATGTCCGCATATGGAGCACTGAAAACCCACATGTCGCGTTTGAACATGAAAGGGATTCGCCAAAAATTAATGTCTTTTGTGCCATATCACGCACACGGGTCTTCGGTCCATTCTTTTTTGCGGAGAACACGGTGACAGGGATCACGTATCTGGACATGCTGACGGAGTGGCTTTTCCCACAGCTACAGGAAGACTCCGACAACTTCATTTTCCAACAGGATGGGGCTCCGCCTCACTTCCATCGCGCAGTTCGGAGGTTCCTTAATGAACGTCTTCCACGGCGCTGGATTGGGCGTTCTGTTCAAAACATTGACCTGCCTCTGGAACAGTGGCCACCCAGATCCCCAGATATCACACCATGCGACTTCTTCTTGTGGGGAAACGTCAAGAGCCTCGTGTTTGTACCACCTTTTCCACGTAGCCTTGAGGAAATGAAGGAACGCATCGTGGCTGCCATATCAACCATCGACGGTGATATGCTACAAAGGGTCTGGGATGAATTAGACTACAGTATTGATGTGTACCGTGTGACACGAGGGGCGCATATTGAGCATTTGTAAGATTATAGAAACTACTGTAATTGTTCCTTTACAAATTGGTTTAGAATACATGTTCATATATAACCTAGTACTGAGTAATAAATTTTTGAAAGTGTTCAATTCTTTTTGAATCACCCTGTATATATATATATATTATACTCTCCTGGGAAATTCAATGATTCCAAGAGGGTATAATATAAGTACTCCTGGATCGTCTGGGCCTTCTCAATGTTGTGCCCAGACGTGACTACAGAGTGCGCCGAAAATAAGTTTCATTGAAGAGTTCTGTAATCCTTTAAGTCGAGAGTGGATTAATTGAAAGTCACTGATTAATTTAGTTATTTTAATCAAATTCAGGCAAGCGGATTACAGTCAAATATTTCTTCACAGAACACGATTTAGTTATGATGAAAACGATTTCTTCTATATAAGTTTATAAGTGTTATAATGAATAAATGCTTAGTTATAGAATTGACATTTAATGTCACGTTAAATTAAATAAGATTTGAATCTGCTGGCATTTCCTTCAGTCAGATTCTCAATTCCGATATTCCGATAATAAGTAAATTCCCTACGGGGTGAAATGCTCCCTTCACCCAAGGGAGAAAGACCCTCTTCCAAGGCACTCACCGGACCGTTCTAGGACCTCAAGCACAAGCTAATGACATACGGGGCAACTCGCTCCCCGTTACCTGTGGAAACATATTCAAGAGGCACTCAGAGGAGATCTGGTTAAGAAACTTGCCCGCTGAGGTCTATTCTAGAATCTTCCCCGATGAGCTCTATTCTAGGATCTAATTCTCAAACGCTGGATCCCTCCTTATATACGAAGGAATCCATTCTCACATGAGTCAGCTAGGCATGGGCCCGTGAGACATATGAGAGCGCGAAGTTCTCAGAGTCAAAGCCTCGGGTCAGGTTTCACACGAGTGCATTGTACTGATGAAGACATTCATATATATATATATATATATATATATATATACATATATACACAAACTCAGAATGGTCCCCTGAGAAACTTATGTTAAACACAGACCGTGCATGGAACAAGGAACTCTTCTGGGAAAATTAAATCCACTATAGTCCGAATAAGTAATGGTAAATGACAAATACCATAGTTTTTCTTTTTCATGATGCTAGCCCGACGTGGTAGGGCGGGTCGTACTCAGGTGACAACATGAATCTGAAGGAAATCCTACCATCAGGGGTGTCTAAATTACGTGTTTTTACATGGGGAATTCAAATATGAGCTTCTTTTTTGGATAGGATAACTCTAACCTACATCATTTTGTATTTCTAAATTGCCAATTTTACCCTTTTGAACCCCTTTATAATATTAAAAGATATAAGGTAAATCATTTATATTGACAAGGCCAAATCAACTTTACATATATTTATTAATAGGTGAACTGCATGTATATCACTGGATATAATTACAAAGATCATTCTCCTGACATCTTGAACTTTGCCAGGTTGCACAAATCCTGCTTTGACTCAGACTTGGACATCAGCTTCCTGCTGGTCTCCTGAGCCCTGATCCCTCCATCCCTCTTTTCCTGTGAGAAGTACTTAGCAGAAGTCTCAGTCACGATTTTAACAACCCTCTCAATGCTTTGTGTGTGGCAAGGCCAGTTGCGCACCTCCATGGGGGTGTTGATGAAGTTTTTCACCTCTGAGGTGCTTAGAGAGCAGGTGAGAGGTGGCTCTGACACACCTTCTGACCAGCTGATCAAGTCACAATTGATGTCAGGTGTCCTTCTGCTCCTAACAGAGGAGTCCCCCAGCTGAGTGTCCGGTTCCCCCTCTCCCCTGATGGCCAGGATTCTCTCCACCCCTTCAATCCTCTCCTTCTGATCCTCAGAGCAGAGTAGTGTTTGGAGGATGACTTCACTGTGGGCATACCAAGCAGATCTTCTCACAGTTGGCATCACAATATCCAGCACCTCCTTTCTCTGGGACTTGAGGCAGTCCAGCTGAAAGAGGATGTGCCTAGGCCCTTCGATCCAGGAGTGCTTGACCTTCACGTTGAACCAACATGGGTAATACACTCCAATGATGAATTCCACAATGAATTGCAGAATCTTCAGGTTCTTCCTTTAAGTCCGTGCTTTGACACCCAGAGCCTGAGAAGTCTGTTCGCTGTGGTGAGCCAGCGGCTGTGGTTTACTGGTCCTATCTCTAACAGAGCCAGCCCTGCAGGAAGTACTCCATCCCTGACTGCACAGACAATTTTATAGCCATAGTATTGATCAGTTGAGAGATCTTGAATGACCTTGTCAGGAAGCTTGATCAGTGGAGGGCCAACAGAGATTCGGGTGAAGTTTGGATTGATATCAAAGTCTGTAGCAGAATCAAGGAGCTTTCCTATTGGCCCGGATAATTTTTTGTCTGACAGAGTAGGGCCATCAAGGTCAACAATGAGATGGCGCAGGGGAAGTTCAACAGTGTGCAGGTTGCACACCAACCAGACCAGCTTTCTCCCCAGGTACAGCTCCAGCTTCCGCATTACTCCAGCTTTCACACCAGTGTTGACATTTGTTGAGTCTCCTCCAATGGCCAACAAGGTCTTATCATAACCCCTCTCTTTCAGCCAGGCAAACAGGACCTTAGCAATCTTCTCCGCATGTGACTCCTCTTTAGTTGCTTTCTCTGGGGTAAAGTGGAACAGATAGTAGCTGCAGGCTCACTAACAACACTATAGTGTTCTTCCTTGATCTTTGCGGGAAAAGATTGGTCACTGCCCTCAGCTTCCATCATCACATTGGTCAGGTCAATCCGCCCATCAAAGAGGATGCAAGAGATCCCCCCCTCCTCCCTGCACTTCTTCTCGAACTGTTCCCCCAGCTCTCTCATCAACTTCTCCTGTGCTCTCTTGACCTTGCTCTTATCAATCACTTTACTTGTATTGTCTTCTGTGATGATTCCTGCGTCATCAGAGCTGCTGTTGCTATCGCTTCAGTGGCCTCAGCCCTATGCCATACTTTACACTAGCAAGGGCAATGTTTTGAATCTCATCATAGTTTTTCTGTACCTTTGCCGAAGCTGCTGGCTCAGGGTCAGTTTGAGGGAAGAGCTCAACTTCAGGAACAAACTCATCTTCATCACCACTTCTCTCCAATTCCAGATCCTCATCACCATCTGCCAAAAATCTCTTAACATCCTTCCTGGCTGCCTTCTCTGCTACTGCAGCACTTTCCTCCTTGCTCCTTCTCCTTTTCTCTGCCTTCCTTTCCATCCACTGCCTTTTCAATGTCCTCACCTGTCTCTTGTGCTCTGGTAGATCAGGACCCCCTATTTGGTGGGGTCCCTTACTTCCAACCTTCTCTTTCTGTCCCTTGATGTAGGCAAGATCTTTCACAAGAATCTTTTTCTCTCTGCTGCAGGAACAGTTAATGTGGGCTTGGATAACAGCCCTCACAGCCTCCCCCTGAAATATGAAATATTTCATATACCAAACTGTATGATAATTACAATTAAGTGGAATGGCACACCTTTTTATTTGAGTATTTAAATATTATTATTATATGAATTACATTATATGTGTTTATATGAATTAGTTAGAACAATGCTCTATGAGAGATAACGTGAGCAGCCATGATAGAAAACGTGAGAAGACATATTCTGGGGTAAATACAATAGTAAAATAATCAACAATATAATAATAATCAACTGCAAAATGATGTAGGTTACGGTTATCAGAATTAAATATTTTCTTCAGAATTGTGTTCTATACACCAAAATATGTCATTTGAACACCCCTCTCCATTGATTTAAAAAAATGCATAGTATGACCCGCCCTACCGGCGACGTGGGCAACGGGTCTCTCGCAAAGAGATCCCATAAATATAGCTTCCCTCACCAGCTATCTGCAAAGCAGACAGGATCCAGCTTTGGGACATGGATCTAGGGTTTAAAGCAAGCCTAGTCCCACTACATTCAGAACCTCTATATAAGTAAAAGACTCGTTACATTCACATCGGATTGAATAAATCAAAGAAAAAGGGGTAACTATTGTATTTTTAGCCAAAAAAACAAAACTTAAACCTCAACCGGGACATTCAGCGTCCACTTTTCAAGGCACGTAACACGTCCGTTTAATATACACAAACTCAGAATGGTCCCCTGAAAAAAAGAAAAAGAAAAACTATGGTATTTGTCATTTACCATTACTTATTCGGACTATAGTGGATTTAATTTTCCCAGAAGAGTTCCTTGTTCCATGCACGGTCTGTGTTTAACATATAAGTTTCTCAGGGGACCATTCTGAGTTTGTGTATATTAAACGGACGTGTTACGTGCCTTGAAAAGTGGACGCTCAATGTCCCGGTTGAGGTTTAAGTTTTGTTTTTTTGGCTAAAAATACAATAGTTACCCCTTTTTCTTTGATTTATTCAATCCGATGTGAATGCAACGAGTCTTTTACTTATATAGAGGTACTGAATGTAGTGGGACTAGGCTTGCTTTAAACCCTAGATCCATGTCCCAAAGCTGGATCCTGTCTGCTTTGCAGATAGCTGGTGAGGGAAGCTATATTTATGGGAACTCTTTGCGAGAGACCCGTTGCCCACGTCGGGCTAGCATCATGAAAAAGAAAAACTATGGTATTTGTCATTTACCATTACTTATTCGGACTATAGTGGATTTAATTTTCCCAGAAGAGTTCCTTGTTCTATGCACGGTCTGTGTTTAACATATATATATATATATATATATATATATATATATATATATGGGATTGAACTCAGAATGGTCCCCTGAGGTTTTTTCACTCTTCTGGGAAAATTATATCCACTATAGTCCGAATAGGTTATGGTCAATGACGTTGCCCACGTCGGGCTAAAACTATGAAAAAGAAAAACTATGGTATTTGTCATTTATCATTACTTATTCGGACTATAGTGGATTTAATTTTCCCAGAAGAGTTCCTTGTTCCACGAACGGTCTGTGTGTATGATATATATATATATATATATATATATATATATATATATATATATATATATATATATTTATTTATATTTCATAAGTACAAACATCAATATCTGCCTTCCTTCATTATCATATAGTTCAGCCAGTTAAAATATAACTGCTCTACGCTCTCTCTCTCTCTCTCTCTCTCTCTCTCTCTCTCTCTCTCTCTCTCTCTCTATATATATATATATATATATATATATATATTATATATATATATATATATATCAATGTGTATATTGGCAGATTAATTGCTTCACTTAATGAGGCAACTGTGGGATGTTGTATAGATAACACAAGGATAAATAACTTACTTTATGCCGATGATATGGTCTTAATAAGTCCCTCTGTTAAAGGTCTGGATCGGCTACTAAAAGCCTGCGAAGTGTATTCGTATCCAAAGGGTACGGTATCATAGGTACCAGGCACCTGGTAACGTTTCCTATAGGTGTTACGGCATACTTTCGTGCCCCTAAGTTCCTTCACATACCCTAGTTTCTGCGCCCGAAAATTGTGGGTCCCCAGAGTCAGTTTGGGTGGATGGTTGCCCTCATCTTCCAAGCACACTAGATCCTTCAACGAGTGAAAGTTAACGACTCGTCGGTTCGCATGGTTAAGCGTGATACCCTTAGCCTTCACGATATATTTCATATCCTCCCCCACCCTCACCCGTACCCCATAAGTTTATGGCCCTGTTGATACAAATGAGTCAGCGAATGCACCATCACCATACTCATCCTTGATCTCGTCAGTTAACTCTCCGAGGAATTCCCCAAAAGCAGGCATGTATTCACCCTCCCTCGCTGTAAATATTACGCTATCTGTGTCAGCGTACAGCACCCTCCGCCCAAGAGAGTGCAGTGGTCCCCAAAGCTTGATGCGGCCGTTGGCCCGTTGTGAAGCTGGCTACAGGTATGTTTGTAACCCGTGAGGTATCTGTGGCGAGTTCGGTGATGATGTACTTTATTATGTAAGTATTACCTACATTCACGATCTCCATGACCTCTTTATTGGGAGCGTTGGCATAATCCCAGACTTCACTATACTTTGTGCCAAATGAACGTTCCCTTTGCCAGTATTCTGCGTAAATTTCCCCCAAAGACTGTCTAGACACAACTTTGCACTAAAGCGCTTGCCAGGATTCTTAACAATTTGGGAACAGTCAAGCTGTATACCTTCATGGGCACGGTAACGCTGAGTATAAGCCGTTTTTTCATCTTCGGTATCAACTCCTCGCGGATACCCCGATAATTCTACCTTATCCTTCAAAAAAGCGTTTATGTATGGCGTGTAATGGTTAGGTAGCTTCTGAAACCTCCACAACTCATGTATCTTCAATATTCTGTGTCCATGACGAACGGCTAGGTCCAGCTCAGGGCTTGTATATACACCTCTGATCTTACTCTGATTGGTTGTATGATTACAATCCCCATTGTTCTCTTCTGCGCACTTCACGCACATGGGAAACATGAGCTTGTGATCTATAACGACGGGTAAGATCGGCATCCATAAATCGCGAGGGGGGAGCACGTCTACGAAAGAGAATCCAAAGTAGCGCTCACTCAAGTTAGCTGAGAACTCCTCGATGGTTGGCATGGAAGGGCCCAGTAGTTTTTCAGGTGCACCTACGGGGTACGGATTGTTCTTCATCACGTAGTGATATAAAGAACAGAAGTCGTAGTAATGGAGTTTCACGCCTTCCGTAGGCGGAAAATATAGCTTGAATGTGTTTGTACGCCCTCCGTAGGCGGAAAATATAGCTTGAATGTGTTTGTACGCACTCCAAACAAGCTGTCACCGCATTTGAGGGGGTCCAACATCATTGAACGTTTGATGGCCCTTATTTCTTCACGGTACTGGTCATCTGTTTCCATCCGTGCATCATACTCATGCTCCCACACGATCTTGTGAGTGAACTGGGAGCCTATAAGTTGATCGCGGTTATGGGTCCATGCGAGGCTGTCGGCGGGGGATCTTCCACGGAGGTCCACTGTGACGGCACACTCAGGGCGTTGGCATCCATGCCACCAACAGCCGTTAAAGGAGTACACAGTCTTCTCACCAGTAGTTGGATCCTCATTTAGATCATCAATCCAAAAAACACGACGACCTTAATGGTGGGCTCTTTCTCGTTTATAATTTATTTAGTAATCCCATTTTATCCTTTTATTTTGAGTTTTTCTTGACCAAAGTTTTTCTACATCGAAAAAATATGAAATGTAGATGCTCTTTTCTTTATACGGGCGTCTCTATCCGGGCGTAATATGACCTAACCGGGCATAATATAACCTAACCTCGCGCAACCTAACCGGGCATAATATAACCTAACCTTGCGCAACCTAACCGGGCATAATATAGCCTAACCTTGCGCAACCTAACCTGGCATAATATAACCTAACCTTGCGCAACCTAACCGGGCATAATATAACCTAACCTAGCGTCCGAAACTTGTATTCGTACTAGGTAGAGGTGTGATATCTTTTAAGATTTCTATTACGTATATTTGTTTCACTATATCATCCGCAAACTCGAGACATCCCTTACACAAATCATGATGCCTTCCATATTTTCGACTTTTATCATAACTAGCGTAGAGAGTCCTTATATTACGGATAGGGAGATACGATGTTCCTGACAATCCTAAAATAAGTAGAGGTCTTGTACGATCTCTCACACAGCTTTTAAAAACATACACATTCCTACGACGATCATCCATTCTAAATACAACTATACGAACATTCATTTCCTGCTCTACCCTTCTCAGCTCTTCAGGACCCATATTACACTCAAACTCAAGCTTACAATCTGAAGCCAGTTTACGGGCACGCTGCACAATCGTAGGCAGCCAGATATTATATTCGATTGTATTTAGTACAGTGAACATATGAGCTAAGACTATTGCTATAAAGCCGCATCACGATCGACGTTTAAATGCTTTCTGTAAATAGATTGAGAATTGAAATTAAGAGTATAAGGTGTGGCACTATGACCCACAACCCGGAATACTCTGTCAATATCTACCATGAAGTTGTCCATATTGAAGGCTGTACTACTTTGAGAGGCCTGCATTATACGACCCAAGATATATTCTATGTCTACAGCTGCCAAGCGTCTGAACGGTATTACTACCCAAAAATCATCTACATCCCCGTCATCTGACCCGAAGGGCAAACTGCACAATACTTTCAACTACACGTCGCAGTCCAACACCGTTGCTATGCAGGGATCCAGGGTCAACCCTGACCACGTACCGATTTCTAGTCAGGGCAGGGGTGGGGGTAGCGGTGCGCACCAACTCGAATGTTATACCTTCCTCCACAGCACGAGAAGCTGCTGCTGCTGGTGTGGAGGAAGTACCCGGAATTGAACAGGAATAAGGGGGTATATATGAGGAAGGTACTATTGTGGAGGTTGTGTCATAAGGCGTAGAGCAGGGGTGGGGAACCTCTCGCCCGCGGACACATTTCAATTCGCCCGCCGATGATATCCTATAAAATTCTAAAAATATATATGAACCAATTTCCTAAGAGCAGTAGATAGATATTTCGGGAGGATTGAAGAAGGCGGGCACATCGTCATTTTTGGAATGCGTGTCAGAATGTTTGCGCTCACGTTCAGTACATTTCGTTCGCGGGTACGAAACATTCTGACACTCTCTCCAAAAATGACGATGCGCCGGTCTTCTTCAATTTTCCCGATATTTCACAATAATGTTTCAGTCAAAAACTATTAATTTACCCAAATCTTGTTCAGCGCCATTATTTTTGTTACAAAAATCTAGCCTTAATGAACATGATTTATTTGAAAACGTATCTAGTTATTCGACGTCTCTCATATAAACAGCTGATTTTTTAATGCCTCTGATATCCATACTTAATGATTCGTTTGAAAACGTTTTTGATCGTCGAGTAATAGATTGATAAAGATGCCAAGTAGTGCAATGCAATTATTTTAATAAAATATTTTTTACAGTAAGTATTGCAAATGAAGTTGAAGCAGTATCTCTCTTAATTTTTAATTCTCACTTATAAATAACTAAATTTAAATTTTTGAAATATTACGATTGGGATATTTTAATTCAATCTTTTAATGAAGATCATCTGGCACCACTGTAATGCTGACAATAATGAATGTCAAACAGTCAGTGATATGTTTTTAGTTGCTGAAAATTTTTGTAGTGTCAGGTGCTGGTGTCTGATGTATAAAAACAAAATAAATAATAACCCTTCTCTACAATGACTACTGCTAACAAAAAAGAAAAGCTATAGGTGAGTGTTGTGTTTTCAATGAAAAATGGACAAATAGTTATTTCTTTGTGGAAGTAAATGGAAGTCCCATATGTCTCATTTGTAGAGAATCGGCTTCTGTTTTGAAAAAATACAATCTTGAGCGTCACTATTTGACCAATCATAAGGAATACGAAAAAATTGAAAGTAATCTACGTTCAGAGAAGTTAACATGTTTGGAAAAATCTTTACATAAACAGCAATCTATTTTAAAAAGTCCAATTCAAGAAAATAAATCCATAATGCAAGCAAGTTATGAAATTTCTGAACTGATTGCAAAGAAGCTGAAGCCACACATCGAAGGCGAATTTATTAAGGAGTGCATACTTGTTGCAGCACGTAGTTTAGCTCCAAAAAAAGTAAAATTATTTGAAAATGTTAGTTTATCCCGGAGGACAGTATCTGACCGTATCAAAGACATGGCTGATGATATCAAAATTTCTTTGAAACAAGCCGCATCAGAATTTGTGTTTTTTTCGCTAGCTGTAGATGAGACAACAGATAGAACAAATACGGCACAGCTGGCTATATTTATTCGGGGAATAATGCCAAATTTTACAACACGAGAAGATTTACTTGCTTTAAAATCGATGTATGGAACTACTACTGGTGAAGATATCTTTTCTGAGGTCAAATCAGCAATTAGTGATTTCAATTTATCGTATGAAAAATTGAGCAGTATAGTTACGGACGGTGCGCCATCTATGATAGGATCTCAAAAATGGGTTGTTGCTCTAATTTGGAAAGAATTAGAGAACCGTCAACTGGATTCCAAGGCTTTAATAGTGTGCCACTGTCTTATTCACCAAGAAAATTTGTGTGCACAGTCTCTAAGAATGAACAATGTAATGACAGTTGTAGTAAAATGTATTAACTCTATTAAAAGTAAAGGACTGAACAGTAGGCAATTGAAATAAATGTTGAAGGACCTTGAATTGGAATATGGTGATTTATTGTACTATTGTGATGTTCGATGGCTTAGCAAGGGGTGTATGCTCAAGCGTTTTCATGAGCTGAAAGATGAAGTGAAACTTTTCATGGAAATGAAAGGTACCCTCATTTTGGAACTAGAAAACCCAATGTGGTTATGTAATTTAGCGTTTTTGGTTGATATCACTATCCATTTAAATGAGCTAAATTTGTAATTGCAAGGGACTAATCTGCTTATTGCCTCTCTTCTGTCAAACATAAAAAGTTTTGAAGTAATGCTGCAACTGTTTATAAACCAGTTAAAAAAACTGCATGGTTCACTTTCAAACTTTGAAAGAACAAAATCCCGCATCGACAGTTGAGTATGCCACAGAGTATTATAACCTTTTGAATGAATTAAAAAAAAGGTTTCAAGATTTAAAAACTAAAGAACTCGAATTACGAATATGCGAAACTCCTTTTGATGTGATGCCAGATGAAGCCCCCCGATTCCTTGCAATTGGAGTTGATACATTTGCAGTCGGACAACACCTTGAAATCTAGATATAATAGTGTATCTATTTTAGAGTTTTATAAATATCCACATTTGAGGAATCATGCATTGAAAATTGCATCACTGTATTCTACTACATATCGATGCGAACAATTCTTTTAAAAATTTAATTTGGCCAAGAACCGCCTGCGTGCTAAACTAACTGATGACAATCTAACAAATCAGTTAAGAGTTGCTACATCAGCTGTGCCACCTAATATTTCTGAACTTTCTAAATCAAAGGAATGGCAACCTTCTCATTAGAGTACAAGGTAAGGAATATATTGAAAAATATAACAATTTTAATTATGTATAGTGGCATTGCAAGTATATACATATAAATTAAAAAAAATGTGACATAAATATTTTTCTTAATAAAAATTCGCCCGCTACTGATTCTTACACTTGAAATTCGCCCGGGGTACTAAAAAGGTTCCCCACCCCTGGCGTAGAGGGTTGGAGCTCCATTACTGGGGGTCTAACAACCGGCGCAATCCTGGCACGCTTTATACCTGACGTGGAGGGTTCTTCATCAAGCTTCCGCTTTGAATTATCGCGTGCTACAGGTATCGCTGGTGAGGGCTCGTCAGTGGAGGTGGAGTCATCTGTAATATCGATGATGGTGGGCTGTACATCGTCGTCATTCACGGTTCTGTGGAAGAAAAACAAGAATACAAGGAGCAGCACTTAAATTTTGTTATATTTTGTAAATGACTCACTTAGAGGTGTGACGTCTTAGAGGTGGAATCTGTAGGAAAATTCAGGTTCACAAGCCCCTCCACATGTATTATATAGGATGTCCCAAAAAAAACTATATACTCTTTATAGCATCATATATTTTATAATTTTAAAAAAACCAAACAATATATTGTTATAGCAATTGCCAATGAAAGGTAAATTAGTAATCTAAGTGATCAAAATGTTATAGCGAGTTGTTTGCATATAAAATTTAATTAACTACGCCAAGTGCTCAAAATGTTCAAAATGCCGCTTGAGAACATTTTGAGCACTTGGCGTAGTTAATTAAATTTTATATGCAAACAACTCGCTATAACATTTTGATCACTTAGATTACTAATTTACCTTTCATTGGCAATTGCTATAACAATATATTGTTTGGTTTTTTTTTAAATTATAAAATATATGATGCTAAAAAGAGTATATAGTTTTTTTTGGGGACACCCTATATGAATAGGTTAAAAGACTTGGAGCAAGTCTCCCATGTGTCACAACTGAGTACGCCATCACCCCCAACAGTAGCATCTCTGAAGAGGAGAAAGAAGAAACCAAACGGCCAACCTTATCCACGTGTCTCTAAAATACGCAAATGGCTAACATATTAAGAAAACGCTATTATGCCATTTCTAACCCCGCCTCCTATGGCGGTGTTAATAGAGTGTACAGAGGTGTAATAGACTGTACAATGATGGAGTAGGGAAAAAAGATGTTGAGAGGTTTTTGCGGGAGCAGGATACTTATACACTTCATAAACCGGTGAGAGAAAGGTTTAAAACGGTCAAGACAACAGCGGCTTCGATTGACTCTACTTGGCAAACGGATTTAACAGACATGCAAAGATATTCAGTGTATAATGACGGCTACCGCTACATCCTATTCATAATAGATGTATTCTCTAGAGATCTGTGGCTAATTCCTCTGAAAAATAAATTACCTGAAACAGTTGCTAAAGCTACCAAAACGTTGATGTTGAAAGAAAACAGGGTTCCTGGCTATTTTTGTACGGATATGGGGAAAGAATTTATAGGTCGCGCTTTTCAGAACATGCTTACAGAGTTTAATATCAGTTACTACACTAGCAGTTCTATACATAAGGCCTCTTTAGCTGAAAGAGTTCAACGTACCATAAAGGAACGCATGCATCGCTATTTTACACATAAAAACACATACAGATATATAAACGTTCTAGAGTCACTGGCATCATCGTACAACCGTTCACACCACCGTACGATTGGTACAACACCCAACGAAGTTTTAGAAAGAGGTACGCGCACAGAGGTGAGAAGAGATGGAGCACCACCACCACACTCTACACATTTCAAAATCAATAATTATGTAAGGCTATCATGTTCGGGAAATAAATTCGCAAAGGGATTTGAGCAAGGATGCACACATGAGATTTTTAAAGTTAGTGCTATGAGGCCTAAAGGCGAGATAATGATGTATTACGTTGGAGATTTGAATGGGAAAGAAATCGTAGGAGGCTCTTACCGCGAGGAGTTGCAGAAAGTGACATTTAATTTAGGAAAAAGTGTGTTTAGAATTGAAAAAATTTTAGGCAGCAAATGTTCAGAAAAGAGAAAAATGTACCTGGTGAAATGGCTAGGGTACCCAGAAAGCTTCAACACCTATATAAAAGCTGCTGCAATGATGAAGCTTAAATAGGATGCAACATGGCGCTTAACCACTTCTATGTCACACTCCCGTCCTCTTCTTCTCTGTCTGTACATCTTAACAACATCCTGGCCAACTTTGTAACAGAACTCCATGGGCCCATTGAGTTGGAACGTGATTCGTACGAAGTTGGTGTTTGTGAATTCCAGCTAGCCACCAAATTTTTAACTCTTGAAAATGAGCAGATCATATTTCTGAACCTTAGAAGAGTCGATGAGTGTGAAAAACTAGGTATAACCTTAGACAACACTATGCGATCAGTCCTGTTCGGTGAGGTACAGTACTATAGTACAAATGTAACACTAGGAATCGGTCATTATGACATAGCCACGGACATTGTGACGGGCTTAAACAAGAGTCTTGAAAAGTCGTACCTGACAAACGATTTACTTTTTGAAGTCGTAAACATAGACACGCCTGCACGCACGTTGAAGTTAAAATCAACGCTTAGTAGAAATATTAAAGACAAAGAGCTGTTTACAATTGTTGCCGAGGGGCGATATGGTGCAGCCCTCCAAAGAGATACCTTTCACGAGGCACAACATGACTTGCAGCTTAATGTATCAGTTGAAGTTGAGGAAATTGGGTGAAAGTTACCCATCCCCAGATATGTGTTATATTTACAGCAAAATCGTGGAGCATCAATTTGTTGGGGAAACCCAGGCGCGCCTGCTGCGCATTGTACACATTCCCAACCGTAGAGGGAAGAGTTAGAGCATTACATATGACAAGCCCCATTATGTGAATGTTGCGACTAATCTATTAACCAATATCTCAATATATATAAGAACGATTGAGGGAAAAAATTTCCCATTCGGTGATGGGAGCTTAACAGTGAAGCTACACTTTCGTCGCATTCAGTTATAATAAGCGTGGGAGTGGGCTTGACTCCATTTTTCAACTATACTACGCACGGCTGTCCCATTGTTGAAGAGGGGTGCTAGATATCTCGGGAGGAAGGCGTTACAATCAGGTTTTAACGCGGGAGAAGACATAATGGGTGAAACTAAACCTAAAGAAGCTCTAAAAAAACATTTAAAACGTACACGGAACGAAATCATCAAAGATGCAAAGAGAAAAATGCGTGATGGTGGAAAGAAGAAGAAGAGGGCTGTCCGGAAGAAGAGATTAACAACACGTGGCGCTAAACGTAAACGGACACCAAAAAAGGAGTGTTCTGAGCGTATGAAGCCTATGGCTGATCATTTTTTTAACTGATATAAGCTGAGGACACTACTCTCACGAATCATAGGCTGATTACTACTTGTCGAGAGAGGTGGCACTATTTCTGACTCCTCATGGCGCGTTTCATCCATACGTGTAGCTCATAATGCTGTAAATCGGAACTGTCCCTCTTTGATATGCCCCCTACACAGATTTCTATTGAGCATAGCGACCTTATTACAATTAACCCATTAAATACCCATTAAATACCCATTAAATTAGTTCACCGAGTGCCCCTATAGAATTCGTGATACCCAGCTCAGGCCCATACTTTTTTGATCCAAGCTGCATGCACATGTATGCTAAGCTTTGTATAGCCCATTCAGATGGAACGGACTGCGATGATAGTTACTTTGCATACCCTGAAACTAACTTTCAACACTCCATATTCAGCCAGTGTGAGGTGTATTTAAATCAGGTTAACATCTCGGCAGGAACGGGTTATTATCACCTACGCGCCTATCTGGAAAATGTCCTCAACTTTTCGAAAGAAGCGAAGGGCACCTTTTTAACTGCCAAGGGCTAATAGCAAACTAAAGACGAAAGTAGCATAAAGGATAAATTTAAAAATTCTAAAAAAAAGATATACAAATGTTTTGGAGGTCATCATACAGACTTCACGTTCCAGGAGAAACTGCTAATGAACGGCATCGACATGAAGCTAAAACTCAACCGCACGAATCCTGAGATCTGCATAAATCTGGGACCTGATCAAGAAGAGGGCGCAAAACCCGTTGTGATTCACATCATGGAAGCATATCTGAGTGTACGGCGAGTGAAATTTAGTTCCCCGAAATATGTAGAAACTGAAAAAAATTTAATACACGCAATAGTAAAATACCCAATTAGCAGAGTACAGATGAAGCTATACACGGTGCCCGGCGGGTTGGCCTCGAAGAAGCTAGAAAATGTGTCCTTGGGAGTTCTACCTAAAAGGATATTAATTGGAATGCAGGATCACGCTTCGACGAATGGAAAATATAAAAAGAGCGCCTTTAAATATGAGAATTTCGGCCTTAAAAATATAACTCTATACGTACGTGGCGTTGCATTCGGCGGGGCTATGGTTATGGACAACTCATCAGACGCGTGTTCCCGCTCTGCGCGAGAGCTTATAGTAGTCTTGCCGGTCGCTGTGACGAGTTTGGGTTTGGCGTAACGCAGAAAGAATTTGTCGAACAATTTAACCTTTACTCACTTGATATTACCCCCGACTTATCTGCTAGTATAAATACACACTTAAGTCCACAACAAAGTGGGAATATCTCAGTCAGATTGGAATTCGCCAACCCTATAGACGCGCCTATTAGTGTACTAGTGTACCTTGAATCACAAGCTCTAATAGAAATTGACCGCTTCCGGAACGTTGTCACAGACTTTTAAAAAGGACACGAATACACTCCAGAGAGTAATGAAAAGCGACCGAATCACACGCTCCAAATTTATCGGTGTGTTTCCGAAGAATGAAACATTGAAATTGTCAACTACGAGAGATTGGTATAGCCTTATCGTGAACACTAATGTTATTGGTAGTGAGAGGATTCATTGGCTTGCAATCTATTTTAAAAATAGGGAAAGAATGTACTATTTTGATTCACTCGGCACTCAGCACTGGAGTGACCCTGTGGTTGTATAATTTATCGAACAGCTACATGTCCCTGAAATTGTCTGCAATCCTTACCGTTTCCAAGGATATTTTATTAATACTTGTGGCATGTACTGTCTTTCATTTCTCCTGCACATGTCACAAAGCAAATATCCGTAACGTTGACTTGTAGCTTCTTTATAAACTTCCAAAAACTCCTTACGCCGAATCGGGAACATTTGATTGGCTAATACCCCAATTTGTGATACATCTCTACGATGCGCGAATAAGACTAGATATTGTGTATTTAACGACACGTCGCACATGTATCTATTTTTGAAAAATAGATTCTGATTGATGAAGAACACGCTTATGTTAAGATGGTGGGAGAACATTGTAATTGTCTAGGCAAACGTTTTATCCATTTCCAACATGAGATCGTCAATTACAATGACTTTATGTTCATTTGTCTTTAACGAATTGGTACTCGTTGAACACTGTTTGATACGTCGAATAACACCATATAATTTTATACACAAATATTGAGAACATCTCTCCCTTTTCTTTAATGATTTTAAGCATAAACACAGTTTTACCACATCCTGTAGGGCCGGATATAATACATGTGGATGGGCTCGTGAACCAGAATTTTTCGACAGAATCCATCTCTAACGTTACACTCCTAACTGGGTCATTTACAAAATATAATAAAAATTTAAGTGGTGTTCCTTATATTCTAGTGTTGTTTTTCCACTTCTTCCACAGAACCGTGAATGACGATGAGGTACAGCATCATGTCCCCATCATCGATGTTACAGACGACCCCGATGACAGTGTAGTTGTGGTCACAGACTCCATCCCCGCTGACGAGCCCAAACCAGCGACATCTGTAACACCACCACGCGACAATTCAAAACGGAGGCATGATGAAGAGCCTTCCACGTCAGGTATAAAGTGTGCCAGGAGTGCACAGGTTGTTAGACCACCAGTAACAGAGCCCCAACCCTCTACGTCTTGCGACACAACTGCCACAATAGTTTCTTCTTCATATAAAGTTGTAGTCCCTTATTCCTGTTCAATTCCGGACAAATCCTCCACAACAGCAGCAGCTTCTTGTTCTGTAGAGGATGGCATAACATTCGAGTTGATGCGCACCGCCACCCCCACCCCAGTCCTGACTAGAAATCGGTACGTAGTCAGGGTTGACCCTGGATCCCTGAATAGCAATGGTGTTGAACACGGACTTCGGCGCGTAGTTGAACGTATTGTGGAGTTTGCCCTTCAGGACTGCGACGAACGTGAAGTCAGGACGAGGCTGTCCTTCGGGTTCGGGTCAGATGACGGGGATGTAGATGATTTTTTGGTAGTAATACCATTCAGACGCTTGGCAGCTGCAGATATAGAGTATATATTAGGCCGTATAATGCAGACCTCTCAAAGTAGTACAGCCTTCAATATGGACAACTTCATGGTAGATATTGACAGTGTGTTCCGTGTTGCGGATCATAGTACCACACCATATAATCTTAACTTCAATTCTCAGGCCATTTACAGGCGGCATATAAACGCCGATCGTGGTTGCGGCTTTATAGCATTAGTCTTGGCCCGTATGTTTACTGTACTAAATAAACGGACGCAAAAATTTTGGTTGCATACGGTTGTGCTGAGAAGGGTAGAGCAGGAAATGAATGTTCGTATAGTTGTATTTGGAATGGATGCTCGTCGTAGGACTGTGTATGATTTTAAAAGCAGAGTGAGAGATCGTACAAGACCCCTACTTATTTTAGGATTGTCAGGGTCAACGTATCTCCCCATCCGTAATGCGGATGATATAGTGAAACATTGTAAGGATTTCCACATGGTATGTACACAGTGAAAAAGCTCCAAATGTGAAAGCCGTGTGGTTGAAGCTGAGAAGAGGGACTGTGATGTATGTAGACGCACTTTTTCAATAATAACTGTTTGGAGTTCCATAAGTCAATTGGCACGTGCAGAAAAATGAGAAGCTCTGAATGTGGTATGTTTCATATGACGGATAATTGGGGGAATTTCAAGCATACTGTAAATGTGATGAAATTCACTGTTCTACATGCCACGAGAAATATAAGACGGTTGGAGTAAGACATGTATGTTATATGAAAGACGCTAAGCCTAAAAATAGACCTTGTATAACTGTGTACTACGATATAGAAACATATACGGCTGCTGAAACTAAAGAGTTTATCCCACATCTACTTGTAAGCCAGACTATCTGCGATAAATACACGGAGGTCGAGTGTGATGAGTGTCACAAATGTGGTAAACGGACAAACGTTTTTAAAACGATTGCACACGACAGGCCCATGAAACTCTTTGTGTCCTCTATTGTCAAATTAGCGGACAAGTTAAAAAAAATGAATTTGTATATTCTTCCCCATAACGGGGAAAAATTTGACACACAGTTCCTTTATAAGGAGCTGCTTGAGCACGAGTCATCTGAGGTATTTACAGGTGATCCCTTGAAAAGAGGAAATAAATTTATACAGATGCAAATAAGAGGTAATGTACAGTTTAAAGACACTTTATTATTCACACCTTGTAAATTCGCAAAGCTACCCAAGGTAATGGGCGTAGCCGCTGAAGTTTCAAAAGGATATTTCCCTTACACATTCCTCACTAGCGAAACTTTAAATTACGTAGGACTACCTCCATCTAAACATTACTTTAACTATGAATGTATGAGTACAGGTGAACGTGAAGATTTTGACCACTACTACATCAGTTTTAATGAATCTAATCCTTACAATATAGCTGAGGAATGTGAGCGTTATTGCGTGAATGGGGTGCGCGTGCTTAAAGTATGTTTTCAGGTCTTTAGAAGGATGTACATAGACCGTTTCAAATGCGATCCGTTGTAAGTCGCAACACGATCGCCTCATTGTGCTTTACGGTGTTCAAGAACAATTTCATGCCTAAAAACACCTTAGCCGTCATTCACAGAAACAACCCTCGCAGTTATGGGCACAAGGCTATTTACTGGCTCATACACATACAGCAGCAGACAGGTGTATACATAAAGCATGTCTCCAATACGGGGGATGTACCCATTAAGGTTAATCGTCGTGTTTTTTGGGTCGATGGTCTCCTTTAACGGCTGTTGGTGGCACGGATGCCCCCGTCCTGAATGAGGATCCTAGGAGATAGCCACGGTAGATCTCCTGCCGACAGTCTTGCATGGACCCGCACCCACGATCAGCTTATAGGCACCCAGTTCACTCACAATATCTTGTGGGAGCATGAGTATGATAAACTCGATCAAGCGTTCAATGGTACTGGAGCCTTTCAAATGCGCTGATAGCTTGTTTAGAGGGCGTACAAACCCCTTCAAGCTATACTTTCCGCCTACGGAGGGCGTGAAACTCCATTACTACGATTTCTGCTCTTTATACCCCTCTGTGATGAAAAACAATCCGTACCCCGTAGGTGCACCTGAAAAACTGATAGAACCAGCCCTGCCCACCATCGAGGAGTTCTCAGCAAATTTGAACAAGAACTATTTCGGTCTTTCTTTCGTAGACGTGCTCCCCCTTCGCGATTTAAGGATGCCGATCTTACCCGTCGTTATAGACCACAAACTTATGTTTCCCCTGTGCGTGAAGTGCGCAGAGGAGAACAATGGGACTTCTAATCACACAGCCAACCAACGTAAGATCAGAGGCGTATATACAAGCGTTGAGCTGTCCCTAGCCGTTCGCTATGGCTACAGAATATTGAAGGTATATGAGGTGTGGAGGTTTCAGAAGTTCCCCAACCTTTTCACACTATATATAAGCACTTTTTTAAAGGATAAGGTAGAAGCATCAGGGTATCCGCGACGAGTTGATACCGAAGATGAAAAATTGGCTTATATTCAGCATTACCGTGACCAGGAAGGGATACAACTTGACTGTTCCTAAATTGTAAAGAACCCAGGCAGGTGCTTTAGTGCAAAGTTGTGTCTAAATAGTCTTTGGGGAAGATTTGCACGGAATACAGGCAAGTGGAATGTTCACGTAACCCAAAATTATAACGGGGTGTGGGATTATGCTAATGCTCCCGATAAAGAGGTCATGGAGATCGTGAATGTAGGTAATACGTACATAATAAAGTACAACATTACCGAATTGGCCACAAACACATAGCGTGTTACAAACATACCTGTAGCCAGCTTCACAACGGCATACTCGCGCATCAAACTTTGGGGTCTATTGCATTCTCTTAGGCAGAGGGTTCTGTACGCCGACACAGATAGTGTGATATTCACAGCGAGAGGAGGTGAATACATGCCGCCTATTGGGGGATTCCTCGGAGAGTTGACTGATGAGATCAAGGATGAGTATGGACACACCGCATACGCCGACTCTTTTGTCTCAACAGATCCAAAAACTTATGCGGTATGGGTGAGGGTGGGGGAGGATATGAAATATATCGTGAAGTCTAAGGGTATCACGTTTAACCAGGCGAGCCGACGGGTCGTTAACTTTGACTCGTTGAAGGATCTAGTGTGCTTGGAAGATGAGGGCGATCAACCGGCCCACCCAACTGACTGTAGGGACCCACAATTTTCGGGCGCAGAAGGTGGGGGGCGTGAAGGAACTTAGGGGTACGAAGGTATGCCGTAACACCTATAAGAAACGTTACCAGGTGCCTGGTACCGGAGTGTGAATAAAACGTGTTTAGTTCGTGAAAATACCCCTGAACCAAAATGTCTGGTGCGCATTCTGGGAAGTGGGAGTGATAAAACATTGAAACCGATATTACTTCATGTGTCGGAAAAATTCTCTAAACGAATGCCTGGTATAATGGGAAACAGGTATTCACGTGATTCTTTCACGTTGGAACAACACCGTACACGATTCATCAGCTTATGGTGTGACTCACTCCTACACACCTCCCGTCGAGTCGATCCGCCCACCTGGGGGCCGTGTACGATGTGTCCGTGAGGAAGTCATTGCGCGTGTTCAGGCGTAAAACCGGTGCCATTAACTATGTACTTGAAACGACTTGTAGACAAACAAACTCTGGTAAACGGAATGTTGTTTATTTAAGTGTTGAGGAGATGAATAGAGTCTTCGTGGTAATTGAGAAGTGGAGCGAGGATCGTTATAAAATACCTGCAGGTGTAGGTACAAGAAGAGAACAGATTAGTGATATCCCCTCATATGCCATTGTTTGTACGTTGTGTATAAATAGCGAGCAGCTATGCATTGATATTCGGCTGATGTGGAAGAATGGGTCTGATAATAACGTTCTTGTTCCTACGCGAAACCGCTTCATCCTCGACAGAATGTTTGAAATCGTTGGTATCCGCAAGCTGAAGCCAATATTAGACGTGCGTGTTATGGAGATGATTTATTTTGATACGGTTCTTGAATACGCATACACCGTTCTGCTCGACGGGTTTACCGAGTGTAGGACTGAACAAGGCGAGAATGGTCTGGAACTGGATGCTTATTTAAAATGTTTAGACTCTTCGAAATATCATGAACTTTGGTACAAAGGACTTGAGCGGTACAGGGCTGAGCTCGCCTACACCGTTCACCCTGAAGAATTGTTTCTTTATATAACGAGCCGCTGTCGTTACAACTTAGAAGATTATTTCAACTGCCGCTATGCATTGTGAAGATGAGTTCACGATTGAAAAGCTCGGATCGGTAAGAATAAACCCTCGATTGGAAAGGAGTGATCATAAACTTGAATTTAATAATGATGTTGCTAACGATGCCCTCTTTGTGCGTGCTTTTGATTGTATTCTGTCCGTCTTTAAAGATAACTTGCCAACTGAATGTAAAGTGGGCACAAAAATAGTACTGAACGATATGAAGGCCCTTTACATCCAGTATAGGCATCTCTATAACTTCAGCGGTGAAATAATATTAAATCGTATTTATTGTGTAGTGCAAAGCAACAATGATATAACTGTAGACTCGATCACGTGCGATTTTAGTATTTTAGTTAAACGCAGTCGAACATAAAGTGCATGTATTTTGATGTTTATATATTATTTTTTGATTATATATATATTCTTCGTTCAACTTGTGTATTTCTTATACTATTATTATTTTTTGATTGTTTGATTATTATTTTTTTATTGAAAAATAAAAATAATCCGAGCCAACATACAGGGCCTTAAATCAAATCATTTCCGGACAAAGTTTTATACCTGAAAGAACTCATGCAAGAAGCCGGAGCAGACTTTGCATGCCTCACGAAAACTTATCTAAAGGACTGCCAGACGAACTGTGAAAACTGTGAGTCCTGTGTTGACAAAACAGAAATACAAATTGACAACTATAACATCCTCCGAGCCGACAGAACAGTGAGACGTAAAGGAGGATATGTTATTTACACACGCGAAAGGCATATGGCAGAAATGACTATAAGTACCTCAAACAGCTACGTAGAATGTGTAGCAGTAAAAGTTGAAAAATTAAGTACGGTACTAATTGTAATGTACAGACCCCCAAACACGCCAACCTCAAGAATTTTCAGATTCCATTACAGAGGTAAGAAACTGGGTAAAAGATGTACATTCTCCAACCCCAAAGATTTTTTTCTGTGGTGATTTTAATTTCCCATTCATGAAATATAAAAGGATAGGAAAAATATATGTATACACTAGGACAAGGGGGGCACACGGGAAGACAAGGAGCAGGTAAAAATGCTACTAGAGTAGCTGATGAATTTATGTTAACGCAAGCAATAACAAAAAATACAAGAAAAAACAACTGCCTAGATTTGGTATTCACAAACAGCAGCAACCTAATTGATAATGTAGAAATATCCCCAACTATAATATCGGACCAAAACATCATTGAAATAACAACCAATATAAAAGCAACAGGAAAGGAAAGAACACGAAAAAACAGGAAGAAGCAAATTCAAAATTTTTAGTTTTCACTCCAAAGCTATAACCTGAGAAGATGTTGCATCCAGCAGTGAAGTAATAGACTGAAAAACCATTTTCGAGGCCAAGACAACGGAAGAGATGCTAATGACGTTAAAAGAGAAGACGTTAGAAATTGTGGTAAAAAACATGTCCCAAAAATAAAACAAAGAAGAAAGAGAAGCAGGTTCGAGAGACAAAAGAGGTCATTGTTCCGAAAGAGAAAAAGAGTGACTGCAAAATTAAGTAACTGTAAAGATAACATCAGAAAAATATTAAATGATAAACTGTAAAGTATCGATGACGTCATACAGGAACTAATTGAGAAGCATACAGAAAAAGAAGAAGACGACGCTATAGAAGCGATAAAGGTTAACTCAAAGTACTTCTATAATTTTGCAAAAAGAAAGTCGAAAAACCATGCGACTATCGGACCTTTGAAACACGAGAACAGTGCGTTATCTGATGATCTAACAGAAGTATCTGAAATATTAAGAGCTCAGTACGAATCATTTTCCAGTATCCCAAAAACTGACAAACTGATATGCGATAGAAACGCGTTCTTTGATGAAGAACTACAAGGGGAAAGTATAACGGATTTCGCCTTTACGGCAGATGATATTACACAAGCTATAGGGAAACTAAAAATACACTCAGCGGCAGGACCGGGTAAATGGAATGTCACACTGATCAAAAACTACAAGAATGCAATCGCTGAGCTCCTATACTGGATATGGAGACGATCACTAGACACGGGAGAAATACCGGGCATCCTGAAGAACGCGAACATAATCCCAATATATAAAGGAGATCGATCCGAGGCCAAAAACTACAGGCCAGTGTCGCTAATATTTCATCTCACTAAAATATTTGAAAGAATAGTCAGACAGAAAATCTATGACGTTTTGAAAACTCAGAAAAAATTCAATGATAACCAACACGGGTTTCGGTCAGGCATATCATGCCTATCACAACTAATGGAACACTACAACAACATTATTGATGCACTTGAAAGTAATGAAAACTATGATGTAATATACATAGACTTTGCCAAAGCGTTCGACAAGTGTGACCACGGAATCATAATACATAAACTGAAATATATGGGAATAACAGGAAAAGTAGGGAAATGGATATATAATTTCCTTAGTGAGCAGCGGCAAGTCGTTGCAGTAAAAGGAGATCTTCATCAGAATCAGATGTCCTCAGCTCAATACCACAAGGAACAGTATTAGCTCCACAACTCTTCATAATCATGCTAACTGACATAAATGAGGACGTTACCAGAGACAGCACAGTAACATCCTTTGCGGATGACACAAAGATCAGTAGGAAAATAAGAAACTCAGAAGATATAGGATCTCTACAAACCGACATGACAGAATCTACAAGTGGACGGAAGATAACAATATGAAGTTTAATACTGAGAAATTTCAGCTGTTACGGTACGGAAAAAGAGAAGACCTAAAATCCATGGAATATTATACCCCAAATGGACAGGAAATTCAGAGAAGTTCTAGAGCAAAAGATTTAGGGGTTGTAATGACTGATGATGCGAATTGGAATACTACTCGGTCCTAACATCCCCATATAAAAAAAAGACATTAGACAGCTGGAAGGGATCTAGAGAAGCTTCACAGCCAAGATCAATGGGTGCAAGGAACTAAATTACTAGGAAAGGTTACGCGAACTAGACCTATATTCACTGGAAAGGAGAAGAGAGAGATACACCAATACTTACACTTGGAAAATAATGTAGAAACTAGTCCCTAATCTTACTCTGAACTCTATAGCTCCCCAAACAACGGTGGAAAGTAGAAAAGGAACACTGTGTCGTGTTCCCAAATTAAAGGCGAGACAGGGAACATCCTTAACCCTGAAAGAAAATAGTTGTTGTGAGAGGACCAAAACTGCTTAATCCGCTGCCCAAAGAGCTAAGGAACACGAATGGTGTTGCAGTGGACATCTTCAAAAGAAGATTAGACGCCTGGCTCAGAACAATCGATGAGCCCGATGAGCCGGGTGTACCTGGCTAGGTGAGGTGGAGAGTACAAGAAACCAACTCACTACTTCAACAGGCCAACTCGAGAGGAGGGGCGACAAGCTTGACCTTCATGAAATGAGGAACCATCGCGCGGAACCTTTGAAAGGTTGAAAGGAATGGTGTATATATATTCTTCGTTCAACTTGTGTATTTCTTATACTATTACTATTTTTATTGTATATATATAAATATTCTTCTTTTAAACCGTGTATAGAATGAACTATTTTGATTGTGCATTTATTTTCTATATATTTCATGAAATTAATTTCAATAATTCGTCTAAATAAACAAATTGATGTAATGGTGTTTTATTTAATTCTTTTGGTTGTGTATATATAAACGATATTATTTAATTAAATTAATATATATATATATATATATATATAATATATATATATATATATATATAATCATGCGGGTTGCTTCTACAGAGCTTCAATTTAATATTTAGGAGAAATCCAATGACAAGGAGAAATGTAAATGCCATGAAAAGTCTTTAATGCGCAACGTTTCGAGCAATACGCTCATCTTCAGGCTGTTTAATAACAATGTGAAATTAAAATCAATATTGAATGAAAAACAAAACAGAAAATTTCTATAACCTATTCGTAAAGACAAATTTTAAAAGACTGAGAAAAGAGGGTTAAATTCTAAGTTATACAGATTTACATATAAAAATTAAGAAGTTATTTTTAAATACATGTAGTAAATGTGAAATTAATACACTGGAAAAATTACCAATAGTACACTGGAACAATGGAGCTATCTACCTTACACTGCAGTATCCGAGGCTGACTAATTTGAGCAGAGGCAAAGAACGGGAAACACGAAGGATGGCGAGGGCGATTGGGGAAGGAGGGATTATAAGGAATTGGGGAAGGAGGAGGGATCATAGCAAATTGAGAGGGACGGCCGATGAGTCAACATTCAGACTAGGGGACAATGCTTTAATGAAAAGGGATTCTAAAATTCTTAGTGAGTTGGGACAAGTATTACAACCAAGAATTTTAAAATTGTCTAAAGTGACACAATTTTACATTTAATGCTGTGTTCACGAATACTCGAGGCTTCTTTAGTTTTTAAAATTTTACCTGTTCGGCCACTTATTCCCATATGCGAATAAAATCTAGCCCTGAGAGAGCGAACAGTGCTGCCGATGTAATTCCCAAGGAGACACCTGGGGCAGGTAAATAAATATACAACACCGCTACGCAACGAGTCAGGGGTTCGATCCTTCGCTGAGAAAAAGCTACCTAAAGACGTTTTATTAATAAATATGATGCGGAAATCAGTATGATAAAAAAATTTCCTTAACAATTTTGTAAATTTAAGCTTAAATTCCTTATTCAAAGGACCCATTTCAGGTACCAAGAAATATTTTATATCCTTCGGCACTGTAATACATGGAAGTTGAGGGCTATAAACATTATTTAAGAAGGATCTAATTAGTTTGTCTACATATTGAACAGGAAAACTATTATTAGTAAAGTATGATCTTAGATTATTAAATTCATCATTAAGTAAGGTAAAATTAGAGGTCAAATTATATCCTCTGAACAGGAGAGTTTTAATACAAGACATCTTATAGTTGAAATCAGTAAAACTAAAAAAATTCATGCCCAAACCAGTGAAAGTGGGTTTCCTGTAAACTGATGTAGTAATAGAATCACCGTTTTTCGAAATTAAAAGATCTAAGAAGGGGAGGGAGCCATTTTGCTCAGTTTCCATTGTATACGTTATATTGGGGTGCAAAGAATTTAGGAAGTTAAAGAATTGTTGCGCTTGTACCGCATTATCAAAGACTGCTATCGAATCATCAACGAAGCGTCGATAGAAAATTGGCTTGAGATGAGTGGGAGATTGTCTAAAAATTACACTTTCTAAATGAGTCATAAAAAAGTCAGCTGCTAACGGTCCGACTGGTGATCCCATCCCTACCCCATCAATTTGTTGGTAAACCTTATTGTTGAAAGTGAAATAGCATTGTTTGAAGACCAATTCTAAAAGTTCCTTCAAATGAGACAATGAAAAACCATGAAAATTATCAACTGAGCTAAAAACCCTATCTAAAATAATGGCAATAGTTTCAGATACAGGTACATTTGTGAAAAGTGACTTTACATCAAAACTGACAAAAAACTTTTTTGAATCGAAGTTTTTACCCAGGAGGTCTTTTTGGAATTCAAACGAGTTATTTATAGTGTAAGCATTTTTCGCAAAGGGGGACAGGAGACGAACAACAAATTTTGCCAATTTTGATAATGCGGTACAAGCGCAACAATTCTTTAACTTCCTAAATTCTTTGCACCCCAATATAACGTATACAATGGAAACTGAGCAAAATGGCTCCCTCCCCTTCTTAGATCTTTTAATTTCGAAAAACGGTGATTCTATTACTACATCAGTTTACAGGAAACCCACTTTCACTGGTTTGGGCATGAATTTTTTTAGTTTTACTGATTTCAACTATAAGATGTCTTGTATTAAAACTCTCCTGTTCAGAGGATATAATTTGACCTCTAATTTTACCTTACTTAATGATGAATTTAATAATCTAAGATCATACTTTACTAATAATAGTTTTCCTGTTCAATATGTAGACAAACTAATTAGATCCTTCTTAAATAATGTTTATAGCCCTCAACTTCCATGTATTACAGTGCCAAAGGATATAAAATATTTCTTGGTACCTGAAATGGGTCCTTTGAATAAAGAATTTAAGCTTAAATTTACAAAATTGTTAAGGAAATTTTTTTATCATACTGATTTCCGCATCATATTTATTAATAAAACGTCTTTAGGTAGCTTTTTCTCAGCGAAGGATCGAACCCCTGACTCGTTGCGTAGCGGTGTTGTATATTTATTTACCTGCCCCAGGTGTCTCCTTGGGAATTACATCGGCAGCACTGTTCGCTCTCTCAGGGCTAGATTTTATTCGCATATGGGAATAAGTGGCCGAACAGGTAAAATTTTAAAAACTAAAGAAGCCTCGAGTATTCGTGAACACAGCATTAAATGTAAAATTGATGTCACTTTAGACAATTTTAAAATTCTTGGTTGTAATACTTGTCCCAACTCACTAAGAATTTTAGAATCCCTTTTCATTAAAGCATTGTCCCCTAGTCTGAATGTTGACTCATCGGCCGTCCCTCTCAATTTGCTATGATCCCTCCTCCTTCCCCAATTCCTTATAATCCCTCCTTCCCCAATCGCCCTCGCCATCCTTCGTGTTTCCCGTTCTTTGCCTCTGCTCAAATTAGTCAGCCTCGGATACTGCAGTGTAAGGTAGATAGCTCCATTGTTCCAGTGTACTATTGGTAATTTTTCCAGTGTATTAATTTCACATTTACTACATGTATTTAAAAATAACTTCTTAATTTTTATATGTAAATCTGTATAACTTAGAATTTAACCCTCTTTTCTCAGTCTTTTAAAATTTGTCTTTACGAATAGGTTATAGAAATTTTCTGTTTTGTTTTTCATTCAATATTGATTTTAATTTCACATTGTTATTAAACAGCCTGAAGATGAGCGTATTGCTCGAAACGTTGCGCATTAAAGAAGACTTTTCATGGCATTTACATTTCTCCTTGTCATTGGATTTCTCCTAAATATTATATATATATATATATAATATATATATATATATATGTATACCAAATGGCTGGTTACGCCTTCTAAGCCGACTGGCTGCTTAAGACAACTGGCGGATTTCTAAGCGAACTGTCAAGAATATCTGCTTTAATTAAATAAATAGCGCAATCTGGCAACTCAAAAAATAAAAATAATGTACACCTGAACAAGTCATTCACGCCTTCTAAGCCAGATTAAGCCTTATAAGCCAACTGGCTGATTAAACCAACTGGCTGATTAAGCCAACTGGCGGATTACGACCTTGTAAGCTAAGTGTAAAGACCAAGAGCTTTATTATGCGTCTTGCGGAACCAGGCGAAGGATGGGCTCTCTCTCTCTCTCTCTCTCTCTCTCTCTCTCTCTCTCTCTCTCTCTCTCTTCAAAGAAGCCTGCTTCGAGAAGATCAACTACTCCAGCATGTGCCGCTTTTGCGAACTCATGCAGTTTTACGAGGAGCTAGAGGAGAGTGTCCGGCGGCTCGAGTCGTCCAGATCGGCTATTGGAGGTGCGGTGGTCACTGACGCGGCTGCACCCTCCACCCCGGAGCTCATTGATAGGATAGCTGCCCTGGAAAGGCGGTCCAGCGGTCGACTGAACAGAGCTCAGGACCGCGGAGAAATGGTAGAGGTGCAATCGGGGACCAGGGTACAAAATCAGTGTCAGGAATCTCCAGCGACCCACGTGGAATGCACGGAACCGCGACATAAATTGGAGGGAAGGGAGGGCACAAAGAAGGGGCCGATAGAGAAGGGTGGGAAGGGGCCGATAAAGAAAAAGGGTGGGAAGGGGCCGATAAAGAAAAAGGGTGGGAAGGGGCCGATAAAGAAAAAGGGTGGGAAGGGGCCGATAAAGAAAAAGGGTGGGAAGGGGCCGATAAAGAAAAAGGGTGGGAAGGGGCCTACTGATGGCCCAAAGAAACCAAAGGATGTAGCTGCCGGTCGGGGTGGGTCGGGTGGTGTAAGTGCGGCTGAGTCTATGGGTGGCGACGGGTATCGAAAGGTCTGGGGCAAGAAGGCTGCGAAGCCGAAAACCGAGACCCCGGTTGCCCCTGTCAGGACCTCCAACCGCTTTAGTCTCCTGTGCTCGAAGGAGGAAGACACCGTTTTGGTTGGGGACTCGCAGATCAGGGGCCAGGAGAAGTACTTTGCTTCTGAAAAACGGGACAGGAAGAAGGTAAGGTGCTTACCTTAACTGGGCGGGGAACGGCGCACTTAAGGAAGGAGCTAGAGAAGCTGCGCGTGGCTAGTCGGAGGACTGCGCTCGTTGTCCACGCTGGTGGCAACGACCTGTTCCTCAAAGGCGGTAGGGTAGGTTTTACAGAAGGGATCATCACCGAGATCATATCTCTTGCGGATGATCTAAAACTGAAGACAGATAGGGGAATGTTGATGGGTATTTTACCGCGGATGAATGCCAGTGACCACGCGCTCAGTAAAGTCATTGGTATCAACGAGAGGGTGCAAGACTTGTTCATCCCGCTGGGCTTGAGGTTTAGTGACCCCTTCGACTCGACGCATTTTCGGGTAGGTTGGACGTTTACCAGAGGGATGGTGTCCACCTCAATGACAAGGGTAAAGATGTGCTAGGCGCGCTGCTCGACCGGCACCTATACAGTATGGTGAGGTCGAGCCGGGGAGAGATGACGGGCCCCCATCGGGGAGAGATGATCTTGAGCCGCTGGCGGACGTATCTCCAACTGAAGGGTGCTTCTATGTACACTGTACAGGTGGGTGACCCTCCTTCCCCGTTAGAGGGGGCTCAGGCTCCTGCGGAAGTTGTCCCCTCGTTGATGAGGGGCTCTTCAACTCCCGACAGCCCTCGCTGTTCGGGAAACGGGTCGTGCTAGGGGGCGGTCAGAATAGGGAAGGCTCCCTCCGTGCAATGCTTTTTAATGCTTGGTCGATTAGGAATAAGTTTTGCGAGCTATGAGCGCTCTTAGCATCAGAATACCAGGATATCGTTGCTATCACCGAGTCCTGGATTCATACTGATCGTAGAGACTACGTTGGGGAGTTCGAAATCCCCGGGTATAGAATGTTTCGCAAAGACCGCACCCGTGGGGAGAGGGGAGGGGGGAGGGGTACTAATATACGTGAGGAACACGTTGAGTCCGGTTGACTGCCAGTTCCGATGGGAACGGGAGCTGCTTGGCGTCGATCTGAACGTGGGAGGGACGAACTATAGGTTAATCTTGGTGTACAGACCTCCGCATCTCCTCCTCGAGGAGGATACAGCCCTGTACACCGAACTCCGTAGCCTGCTAGGGGATAGGGTGTGTGTAGTTTTAGGAGACTTCAACTGTCGCGGCATAGTGGGAAGACAGGACTGCTGATGCTGAAGGCAGGAAGCTAGTTGACTTTGCTGATGAGAACTTCCTCACTCAGTGGGTCAGTGAGCCTACACGAGGCGAAAGCGTTCTAGACTTAGTATACACGACCGAGGACAACCTCGTCACTGGGCTCACCGTTGTCGAATCGTTGGGCGGGAGTGATCACGGTCTGATTAGGTTCCGTGTCTGCGTCCCTCGGGTGAAGCGTAGTAACTCGAGAGGCAGTAAGCTCGATCTACAGCGGGCGGACTTTGTTAGCCTCCGGGATAGCGTAGGTGAGATGGGGTTAGAGGTCGGAGGCGATGTTGAGAGAGTGTGGAGTGCATTCCTGGACGAGTTTATGGTGCTGCAGTTTGCTGCCATACCCTCAAAACCGGTCACCCTGCTTCAACGCAGCCTAAGTGGTTCAGTCGTGACATCACTTCGGCTATCCGAAATAGGAAAGCTGCGTATAGGAGGGCGAAGGCCAATCGTTCCCATGAGAACACTGTGGCGTATGTCCGCCTGTATAGGGAAGTGAAGGCGAACGTTAGGCTACTGAAATGTAACGAAGAACTACGGGTGGCAAACCTCTGCAAGGGGGAACCCTAAGGAGTTCTTCAGTTATGTTAATAGTAGAAAGCCCATTAGAAGCATGATAGGTCCGTTAAAGGACCCCAGCTGTGCTCTGCAGACTTCCGACGCGGACATCGCTAATGTGCTTAATGAGTACTTTGCGGAAGTGTTCACCAGGGAGGACACCCGAGTCATCCCCGATCCAGGCGTCAAGCACGAAGGTGCTGGCTTGGATAGTGTTCGGTGTATCGCGACAGTCGTTGCCGATAGAATAGAGAAACTGAGCGCGTTTAAGGCTCCTGGGCCAGACCAGTTCCCCCCAAGAGTGTTGCGGGAGGTGCGCGACCAGGTGGCTCCCCACCTGGCTACAGTCTTCAACAAATCGTTGGAGACGGGCCAGGTGCCTGGTGACTGGAGGGAAGCCAACGTCACCCCTATCTTTAAGAAAGGGGATCACGAAAGTCCAGGGAACTATCGTCCCATTAGCCTCACTTCTTTTGTAGGTAAATTATTAGAGGGGATAATAGCGGATAGGATCGTTGACCATTTGGATTCCTACAAGCTGCTTGGGGACTCCCAACATGGGTTTAGATGGCGTAGGTCGTGTGTCACCAACTTGCTCGAGTTTTTCCACGTCATGTTGAGTGAGTATGATAAGAGTAGGGCGATTGATATACTTTATCTCGACTTTCAGAAAGCCTTTGATAAGGTACCTCACCGCCGGCTAATGGCCAAAGTGCGCATGCTGGGTATTGGTTGGGAAGTAGGTAGGTGGATTGAAAACTGGTTGAAGAATAGGCGGCAGAGGGTTGTAATTAAAGGGGCTACTTCGGGTTGGGCCTCGGTCAAAAGCGGGGTTCCTCAGGGTTCCGTTTTGGGGCCACTGTTGTTTATCATTTACATAAATGATCACGACGGTGGCATCGTCAGTAGGATCGTCAAATTCGCTGATGACACGAAGCTTGGGGCCAATGTTGGGACACCCGAAGCGATCGAGCAACTGCGTGCGGACCTACGTAGAATTGGAGAGTGGTCCGAAAAATAGCAAATGCCGTTTAATTTGGGTAAATGCAAGGTGATGCACATTGGCTACGCCAATCCCAAGTCGGACTACTCCATGTTGGGAAGTAATATCGAGGCCACTGATTTCGAAAAGGACTTGGGTTTGCTAATTAGCAGCGACCTTAAGTTTATCAAACAGTGCGTAGACGTGAAAAAGAAAGCCCAGAAGTTGTTGGGTTATATCAGGAGGCAATTTCGATTTCGGAACGAGGAGATTGTGCTCTCTCTGTACAATTCTCTGGTTCGGCCGCACCTGGAGTATGCTGTGCAGTTCTGGTCGCCCACCCTCAGGAAAGATATTGAGAGGCTGGAGCGAATGCAGGCGAGGACCACAAAGTTAAGCCCTTCCGTTAGGCATATGAACTACAATCGAAGCTTACGCGCCCTGAATTTGTTTTCGCTGGAAACTCGGAGGCTGCGCGGTCAACTCATCAAGGTTTTCAAGTTCTTACGCGGGTTCAAAAATGTCGATTTTAGAAGCATGTTTAGTTTAAATGATAACCCAACTCGCAACAATGGTTGGAAGTTGGATTTGAAACGGTTTAGGACTAGTGTGTGTGTGGGAATTACTTTACCTATAAGATCTGTGACAAGCGGAACGGGCTACCTTCAGAAGTTGTGAACAGTTCTTCTGTGGATCTGTTCAAGAAAAGATTAGACCGAATCTTGCACACTATTTGAGGGTGTATGAAATTTTCCGTGGCACCCGTTGCCATTGGTATCTCCTCGGTATGGGTCGCAAGGCCTTTTGAGGTACTACTTTTCCTTGTAACTCCTTGTAACTCTCTCTCTCTTTCTCTCTCTCTCTTAGGTTAGGTTGATTCCCCCAGCTTGTGGCAGCTGGGGGGAATCCACCTTGCTTCTTTTTCTTTTCTTTTGGCACTCTGGGGGATGGGGATGTTTGCAGAAAGGGGAGGGGGACTTGCACCAAGAGGGAGGGGTCTTGCAACAAATGGAGGGGGTCTTGTAACATTGATCAACATTTGCAACATTGCAATTGCATTCTCCCAATTTGCGCCCACACTACTGATGTACAAACTTTATTTAAAATTATAATCAAAACGAAGGAAAATGGATTATAATGACGAGTGGATGCATAAAGCGTTGTTAAATAAAATATGAAAGCGTGAGAAATAAAGGGAAAATGAGAGTGGTAAATTTGTGAGTGAACAAAGATTATACAGTATTAAGGTAGGTTGATTTTCCACATTGTTTTAGATATCGACTTTGGACTAGTCTAGATCGTCAGGACTTAATATGATAATAACTGACATACAATTTCAGATCCCTAGCTTTAACCGTTTTTTGAGGAAACCGTTTCAAATATCGTCAAAAAATCGTACCGGAAAATACCGCATTTTCGCAATTTTCGGCCGAAAAATCATGCTATTTTCATAAAAAAATCCTGAAAAAAGTTACAATTTTATTGAGAAAAAGTAAAAAAAACATGTACAGAGTCAAATAGACACATTTAGATCTCAAGATGATCATAATTTTCACTGTAAGAGCCCTTACAAGCAAAGGAAGGCCTCATCTGGCGGCTTAGGGCTTTGGCCAGAATGTGTTTGTGCCTTGATTCGAGTCCATAAACAGTATGGGAAGCTTCAGATGTCAGTCAGCTTCACGGCCCTTTCAACACTCTGAGAATGTGAAGGCAGATCAGGCAGCTCCAGCTTGGTGCCATTCAGCAATGCTTCTTGAAGCTCCTGGTCAGAAAAGTCTTCTGTGAGAGCAGGTTCACAGATGCCACTTTGAGAAAGGTTGATTAGTTCTGACCAGTGGGTAGCTTCAATGTTGATGGTTGTGATCTTCTTCCGCCTCTTCTTGGCTGGCTTCCTACTTCTGAAAGAATAATAATTAATTTATAATCGATTTTTTTTCAGAAAGAAGGTAAGATTATTTCCATTATCAGAGGGGAGGGGGGGAATTGGGATAAGAAAATGTGAAAAAAAATTCGATTATGGGGATTTATAGAACTCGGGCCTTTTTTTTTATTAAATAAATCCCCATAATCAATTTTTCTTTTTTTTACATTTTTTAAAATTAATAAATGTTTACCTGATGGACAGAATTTTCTTGAGAGCAACTTCTCTCACTTCCAAGTCATCAGACTTCATCATGGAGTACAGCACATTCTCGGGCAGCAAGGCAAAAGCATTGTACTTCAGGTTCTTGAAAGCAACACCCTGGATTTCTTCAGACTGCTGCTTGATCCTCTGGATCATGTTGAAGATGTACAGCTGCTGATTGTGGAACTTGCTGCCCCTTTTGATCTCAAACCAACTGACTGCATACACTCCCACAATGAACTTGATGGCCTGGTAAAGCTTATCCTGTAGTTCTGGAGGGTAAGCACCTCTGGTCCACAGACACATCAATCTAATTGCCAAAGTCAACCATCTTGCATGGTTTAATGGTCCAATTTTCCAGGCAGCAAATCTTGGGTTGACTTTGCCCCTGGAAATTCCAAGCACATACTCCAAAAGAAGCCTCTTGTCGCTACTGAAGTCAGAAAATGTATCATGTCGTGGAATAAAAAGGTTAAGATCTGTTTGTGAGTAAGACAGCGGGCATATTGACCATCTCTGTCAATAAATAAGATGTGAATAATAAATTTTTTGTTTCATGATATTTGTTTATTTGAGGGTACCTTATTGTTTCCTTCATTTTCGAAAAAGTATTGCATGTAGAATTCTGAAAATTTTATGGCAGCTTGTCAAGAGGCTGAATTTATATGGATTTTAAATTTGTGATTGTACAATTTAGGGTGCATCAAACGCCCCAACTGATGTGGATTTTGCTGGCCAGTTCTGAGCTGTTGCTTCTTGTGTAGTTAAGACCTATGGTGCCAATTTTCAGTCAATTTTTTAAATTTTTACATTCCCACTTTTTGATTGAAAATTAAATTTTTTTGAGAAATTCTCCTTTTTCACGATAAAGTGAGCAACAACAAAGTTGTTTGCACAGTGAAAGTTTTCAATACTATGGATTTAAACAGTATCAATCATCTATTCTTGTAGTATGCACTATCAGGCTATTTATTTAACACACTATTTAGAAATATACTATTTTTGAAACACTATTTAAAAATACTTGTTTCGTTACAGATTGTTTTTCCATGAATGTGCGTGGTAGACAAGACTTATGCCAGTTTCTGCTCGGTACTCTGCCAACAGAAACAGACAAAATTATAAAAGGTTCCCGCTTGCCCACCTATGGGCAAGTATATCGCTCCTTCTCTTATAAAAAGAGCAAATTCGATAGATCCACTGGTTATTTCAAGAAAGTCTTCTATCAAGCTGCAAAGGAAGTTGCAGCACAAGTTGTTCCATTTTATATAAAGGGCAGCATACAACATGTAAGTGAAAAAAGATTGCTAAGCATATAATGAGATTGCATGATGAAGTGAATAACCTACAAAAAATTCAAATCTACAAAAGAGACAGCGATAATAACAAAGATAAACGAATTTCAGGAAAAACTTGATAAGACTATGCCTCTATGGCCAAAGAATGCTATGGAAACTGTTACAAATGAGGAAGATAGAGCTTTTCTGAAAATCATGATGTCTGATAGAACAGCATCGTTTGGCTCTTTGGACAAGAAAAATGCTATATCTGCAATAAAACGGAATGAGAGAATGGCCAAAAGAAATGAATACTATCAAAAGCAAAAAGTAGACCAGCCTAGCACAAGTTGGGCAACAGATGATTATGAATCAGATGCTGATACTATCACTGGAACAAAACACGACAATGAAGATCAAGACAGTGGTTCTGATAGAGAGGAGTTTGATTTGGAGTCAAAACGAATATGCACAAAAGAGTGAAAAAAACTGGTGAAGACATTTTCATTCCCTATGATATCCTGAAAGACAAAAGAGTTACTTCTGTGGCAGCAAGGGCCCATGGAGTTACTCCAACTGCTGCTGTAGGTATAATATCTGCATTTGTGCAAGCCCGTGGAGGAGACACTGACAAACTTAGTTTGTCATATGCATCAGCATCTCGAGCAGCTGCAGCCAATGTAAAGGAAATGGCAGAAAAATCTGAGGTTTATGGCAACCATCAGACATTGGAACTGTTCACTGGGATGGAATTATGGAAAGCTGATGAGAATGCTGAACAACAAACACCATGAAGAAGAACGTCTCCCAGTACTATTTTCAGGTAATTTATAACCTTCAAATTCTTGTCCATAAAAATTTTAACATGCAAATTGCACAGCAATGTTCAGTAACCAATGTGGCTTGCTATTAAAGTAAAATTACTGAAAGTGTATATTTAGTACTAAACAAAATAATAGTAAAGAGAATCATCTAAAATACACATTGCTGCATTGCTATTTTTTCTGAACTTTCAGAACTTTTTCTGAACTTTGGTGTTCCAAAGCTGCAATCGGGCGAGGCACGAAGTATCGGAGATGCAACATATCAACTACTGAAGCAATGGAAGTGCACAGACAATGTTGCCGCAATGTGTTTTGATACAACTTCCGTTAATACAGGTAAAAATGATACATAGCTCAAAAACACAATATAGATCTTTAGATCTATATTGTGGATCAATTTGTGTTTTAGATCATATTGTTGTGTTGTCCTATATTGTATGTTGTCTAATATTGCATATAGGCCTAGGCATGACAAGCCACTGATACCTATCTATATTTTTTTTTCAGGGCACGTCACAGGAGCCTGCATTCAGCTGCAACAGCATTTGAGGAAGCCACTACTGTGGGCTGCATGTCGGCATCACATGATGGAAATTATTCTCTCTGACGTGTTCAATGTCTTAAAAATAGAATCGTCAAAATTGCCGGATATTACCGTTTTTACCAAGTTTCGACAGTGTTGCGATTTCTTAGATTTGGGGGGCTCATATAAATTTCTAGACCAAAAAGACGTAATGAAGGAACTCTCCATAAGTGCGACTGCCGAATTAGCGAAGCAAAAGAACTCAAACCATCCGCCAGATGATTACCTGGAACTCTTGAACCTCACTAACCTTTATATGAATGGATGTCAAGGCAATTATAAATTTGTGCGTCCTAGTGCTATTCATAGAGCTCAATGGATGGCAAAATTAATTTATGCAATTAAAATATCCATATTGGAAGATCAAGTAAAGGCTTTGCCCAGCAAAATGACGAAATTTCAATCCGAGCAGCTAAATCGTTTCAGTAGGTTTGGTACACTGATATATGCTAAGTATTGGTTTATGGCATCTAATGCCCTTGATGCTCCAATAAATGACTTGGAACTTATTAGGGATCTTAAAACATATTCTAAAATTGACCAAGAGGTGGCAGCTGTTGCTACCAAAGCCATTGAGCGTCATCTGTGGAGCTTAACAGCAGAAATGGTACCTGTGTCACTATTTAGCCAAAAGGTACCAGCAGAAATGAAAAGGAAAATTTCCAATAAAATGATAATGTCAAAAGATATGAAAAATTCATTCCAAAGGCATGGGGCTGGATTTGGTAAGCCAATATTTCCATCATTTGATGCCCTGCATGCAAACTCTCAAGATCTATCTTCCTTTGTCAATGATGGGTCATGGGTATTTATCAAGACACTCCAATGCAACCCTACTTTCTTGCAGGAGAACCCTGAAAATTGGGCGATCAATCCATCCTACAAGCAATGTTAGGAAAAAGTCTGCAATCTAAAGGTTGTTAATGATTCTGCCGAACGCGGTGTCAAATTGGCCAGTGATTATTTAAAGTCTTCTAAGAAAGAAACCCTCTACCAAGATACATTGCAAGTAGTTGAGGAAAATCGTGAAAAAATTGGCAATATGAGAAAAAACAAAAATTTGAAAAAATTAAAATGGCTCCTGACAGCTTAACTTAAAGTGTTGTTTAGCGATAAATGCTTTAAACAGGATTCTGCCCATTTTGCTTGTTTCATAGTTCTGCTTTTGCTCTTTTTTGTCAATTTTTGCTAATTTTGTTGATTTTTGTCTTTTTTTAATTTTCTATTAAAAAATGGGAATGTAGAAAATTTAATAAAAAGGAAAAAGTTGTTTATTTTGTATTCACCACAATAAGGAGCAAGACATATGTGCCGGCCACTAGTGTGATATCAATTTAAAATTTTCATGGGGCGTTTGATTTGCACCCTATTGTACATTGTATATTTTGGAAGTTATTGCACTTTAAATCTTGGGACGTTTTTCTTGGGCCACCCGATACACGAGGGATGTTCAAAAAGTGAGTTTACAAGGTTGATTACAGGTGCATTATGCATAGTACAATAATGTTGTTAGTAGTACAATATTTTCTTAGGCATGTGTGGCAACACTGTAAAGTGGCAACATCCGAGGTCACCACGGACCAAAAAGTTCAAGATTGCACCATCAGCTGGTAAGGTGATGGCAATGATTTTTTGGGACCATCAAGGCGTTTTGCATGTTGAATTCATGCAAAAAGGGACAACAATAAATGTCACTTCTTATCGTGAAACTTTAAAGCGACTCCGCACGGCTATCAGAAAAAAAACGTCCCGGGTTGCTTACTGCAAGTGTGTGTGGCGTTCTTGCATAACAACGCACGCCGTCACACTGCAACTCAAACACGCCAACTTTTAGAATCGTTCCATTAGGAAGTCATGGCTCATCCCCTCCGGCTGTACGAAACTGGTTAAAAACTAAGGACCCTACATTTTACTCGACCAGCATCGGAAAGATTGTTCCACGCTACTACAAATATTTGAATCTGTTTGATGATTATGTAGAAAAGTAGAAATAAGTCGTTGTGAAAATACTTGTAATAATTACTTGCCTTGTAATAAAACAGTTTCTTCAAAACATCTTGTAAACTTATTTTTTGAACAATACTCGAATGAATGAGAGTTGTGAAAGCGTAATGATGAATCAAAACCTAAGTTTTCCCTATAAAGGTACTATTTCATATATATATATATATGTATATATATATATATATATATATATGTTTGTTATATAGATATGTTTGATTGCTGTTGTGACGGTTACACGTGTTTCGATCGAAGTCCGAATAAAAGCGATTACAGTAAAAATCCTGCAGTTAATCAGTTTTAAACGGTGCCGATATTGTGAGTTAATTGATAGTGCATAGCGGTATTTCTTTTTAAAAAAGTAAAAATCGCGGCGTATACCAAAAAAGTAAATAAAATCAAAGTGAATTAATATATACAGCATTTGTTTTTTTTTTCCGAGTCTCTTTGTGAGGAAAGTTTTGTTTTTTGAAGTGCCCGCAAATATCCCCCCATTATCCCCCGCAGCCACAGTCGAGAGGACCAATCAGTGAGAAGTATACAGCGTGCCACATCCCCTACCCTGGAGTAACGGAAAATTCTTTCCCTCACACAGCTTGAGTCATCCCCCACCCAATACCTCCCATAATACCCCCTTTTTGAGTCACTTCACCAACATGGAAATTAATGCATACGCAACTCTGTGGTATCTGTAAAGCTGCAACAGATGAGACAGAGGCGATGAGGTGCGATTTTTGTCAGCTACTTTTTGATTTTAAATGCCTAGAATGGGGAGATGAAAAAATCTCCCTTATAACGAACGCAAAGCAGTTTAATGGGATAAAATTTTTCTGCGAGAACTGCTTGACCGAATTAAACTCTTTTACGGTATTTAAAGCAGAAAGAGACTACGAGAAGAGAATGAAAGAGGAAAGTGGAAACAAAGAACAGTGGAAAACGGAAGAAACGGAGAAAGGCGAAATAGAAAAATTCAAATACCGTCACAAAACGAGGCCGAAAACACACAGGCGACAAAGAGTGTAAAGACAACACACAGCATAAGGGCAACGAAGGACACAAACACAACTAGCACAAATAGCACAAATAGGACAAGACAAGAGGGCAGTCAAGTAAACGAAGTAAAACTGTCCCCCAATAAGGAGCAAAAAACAAAAGCCAAGAGTAAATATGGGGAAGGAATTATATGCAGGTATTATATAAAAGATAATTGCAGATTTAAAAGAGGACAATGTATATATGAACATCCCCCAATATGCAATTTCTTCTATAATAATGGTCATTGTAAATTTGGAGACGGATGTAAATTCTACCACCCGGACATTTGCAGAACTTACGCAAAATATGGAACCTGCAAATTCGGGAATAAATGCTACTATCAACATCTCCCGACGGACTCAACGAACAAAGGAAAAAGTTTAAATGACAATAGGAATAAAAACAATAGGAACAACAATAGGAACACAATAAGCGAACAAGAAAATTTTTTCAACATCTCAGACACCTTACGATGCTAAATGTCATCCACATGCAGTTGACACAGCTGGAAACCCCCGAGCCAAATCGCTACCGGGCAAGAAGCTACCAATACAAGTAGGAGGAAACGGATCTCTTTCGGAGGATCATAGAGCAACGAATCAAGCGATATCGAAGGAAAACGAACTTGAAATGCACAAGGGGCAACGAAAAACAGAGAACATAAAAATTGTCCTGGCTAATATTCAAGGAATAAGACCAAACCAATCACTCAATAAGGTTTCGTACCTGAAAGGATTTATGGACGAAACAAGGGCGGACATCGCATGCCTCACAGAAACTCATCTTAAAGATTGCCAAGGAAATTGTGAAAACTGCGAACATTGTATTGATAAGAAAGAGATAAATATAGAGGGCTTCAACTTACTAAGAGCGGATAGAACGACGAGACGGAAAGGTGGCTGTGCTATATATGTACAGGAAGGTCATATGACAGAGACGATAATAAGTAAATCAAACAGCTATGTGGAACTCCTAGCAGTGAAAATAGAAAAACTAAACTTGATAGTAATAGTCATCTATAGACCTCCAAGCACCCCAACCGAAAAATTCTCGGAGGCCATTGATGACATTAGAAAGCTAATAAAGGCCATAAACCCTCCATCCCCCAATATAATGATCTGCGGAGACTTTAACTTCCCATTTATAAAATACAAAAAGGTGAATAGGAATATATATATTCACCAGGACAAGGGGGGCACAAGAGAAGACAGGAACAAGCAAAAATGTTGATGGCTCTCACAAATGAGTTTATGCTGACACAGGAGATAACAGAAAATACCAGAAAAAATAACTGCCTGGATCTGGTATTCACGAATAACACGAACTTGATTGCTGATATAAAAATAACCCCAACCATTATCTCAGACCACAACTTAATCGAGATATCAACAAATATGACGGCAGCATTAGAAGACAATACACATATTGTGGAAAGAAGTAAATTCGGGGCCTTTAACTTAAACTCGAAGACTATAAATTGGGAAGCAATCAGATCGCACATGGCCCAAATAGAATGGAGAACAATTTTCGAGAATAAAACAACTGAAGAAATGCTAACAACCTTGGAGGAAAAAACGCTGAGAATTTTAGAAAAATATGCTCCGAAATCACAGCCAAAAGGAAAGAGGAGCTGGCTAGAAAGGCAAAAGAGAAGACTATTCCGCAAAAGAAAGAGAGTGGAGGCGAAGTTAGGAAACTGCGGAGATAATGACAGGAAAGCAATAAAAGAAAAACTGGAGGGTATCGATAGGGAAATACAAGCCCTGATTAAGGACCATACAGAGAGGGAAGAGGAAAAGGCGGTAGAAGCAATAAAGGAAAATCCAAAATACTTCTATAGCTATGCAAAAAGGAAAACAAAAACGCGCGCCGCTATTGGGCCCTTAAGGACGGGAAATAATGAACTAACCGACGATCCAAAAGAAATATCTGATACATTGAGAGCTCAATATGAATCAGTTTTCAGTACCCCAAAAAGTGACAAAGCGATACCTGACATAAATGCATTCTTTGAAGAGGAATTGCAAGGAGAGTATATAACAGACTTTGAGTTTACACCAGAAGATGTAGCGAGAGCTATAGGACAAATGAAACTACATTCAGCTGCAGGTCCGGACAATTGGAACGCATTATTGATTAAAAACTGTAAAAATGAAATAGCTACACCTTTATACTGGATATGGAGAAGATCCCTAGACACTGGGGAAATACCGAGCATCTTGAAAAGAGCAAACATTGTCCCTATATATAAAGGAGGGGACAGATCTCAAGCAAAGAACTATAGACCAGTGTCATTGACGTCCCACCTCACCAAAGTATTTGAAAGAATAGTTAGAGAGAAAATTTATGATTTCCTGGAGACACGGGAAAGATTCAACGAAAATCAGCATGGATTCCGATCAGGTAGATCATGCCTATCACAACTAATAGAGCACTACAACAATATCCTAGATGCATTGGAAGGCAATGACAACTACGATGTTATATACACAGATTTTGCTAAAGCTTTCGATAAATGTGACCATGGTATAATAGCACATAAAATTAAAGATGGGAATAACAGGCAAAGTGGGAAAATGGATCTACAACTTCCTTAGTGATCGTCTAGGTCGTCAAAATTCAAGGTATATCATCATCAGAATCGGAAGTACGCAGCTCAGTACCACAAGGGACAGTACTGGCCCCACTCCTGTTCATTATCATGCTAACAGACATAGACAGCGGAGTAAACAGCAATAGTATAGTAACATCCTTTGCAGACGATACAAAGATCAGCAGAAAAATCAGCGATGTACATGACGTGGAGGCCTTGCAGAGGGACACGAACAAAATATACAAATGGTCAGAAGACAACAACATGTCATTCAACGCCGAGAAATTTCAGCTCTTGAGATATGGTAGAAAAGAAGAACTTAAACAGACTGCATATTATGCTCCAGATAGACAGGAAATTCAGAGAAGCATGAAAGCGATTGATCTCGGGATAATAATGACAGATGATGCGAAATTCGAAACACAAAATCAGATAGCGATAAATAAAGCAAAAAGAGTCGCCGGACAGGTTCTAAGAACGTTCAAGAGAAGGGACAGGACAGTAATGATTCCCCTGCTAAAAACACTGATTATACCAAAACTTGAATACTGCTCAGTTTTGACGTCCCCATATAAAAAGGAAGAAACTAATAAACTAGAAGAAACGCAAAGGCATTTCACAGCCAAGATTGATGGCTGCAAAGAACTCAACTACTGGGAAAGACTACGTAAACTAAATCTGTACTCACTGGAAAGAAGAAGAGAGAGGTACATCATAATCTACATATGGAAAATGATCGAAAAACTGGTACCAAACCTAAAACTAAACCCAATTACCATTCAAACAACACTGGAAAATAGGAAAGGCAGAATGTGTAGTGTTCCCAAATTAAAGGCCCGACAAGGGACCTCCTCAACTCTGAAGGAAAATAGCTTGGTTGTCAGGGGCCAAGACTTTTCAACCAGCTTCCAAAGGACCTCAGAAATGTAACGGGGGTCAAAGTTGAAGTTTTCAAGAGAAGACTGGATGCCTGGCTCAGGACGGTACCAGATGAGCCGGGCGTGCCTGGCTATGTACGATGGAGAGCGCGAGAAAGCAACTCGCTCCTCCACCAAGCCAGACCTAGAGGCGGGGCCACCAGCTTGACCTCCGTGTGAAGAGAGACCAACGCACGAAACAAAATAAGGTTCATAAGGTAAGGTATATGAGGCGTCGCGAGTACGAGGGACGAACTCGCGAAACCAGTTTTGAGATAGATGCGTTTAAACTTTATGTACGAGGGGCACCTAGGGCAAATACACGCATTGAAAAAAACTACATTTTGAGCGTACGAGGTGGGTATTTGGCTATACCAAGTTCTACAGATATACAGATCTACAGAAGCTAAGGCTAACAAAGGCCCAAAGATCATTCTAAGGTAAGAGAGTAGGGGATTAAAAGAAGAGAATAAGGGGTTAGGTAAATGGCAAAACCTATCATTCGTGGGTTAACATTCATTCAGAAAAAGAGAGAGCGAAAGATTCACCATAATCATCCACTAGCCACTGCCGACAAGTCGGAAAAATAGTCGAAGAGAATAGGAAATGGGTGAAAGCTGAAAAGAAGTAAAATAAGAACACTTACAAACCATGCAAACACAGTCTTAACTCAAACACTGTCATACCATGTAAACTACAGACATGCAAGTAAAGAGAAGATAAGAAAAGAACAAAAAAAGTATGAAGAGTATAACAAAAAGTGGGTTAGTTTACGCTACGAGCCACATCTAAGTTCGTGTTAGTCTAATTTTTTTTAATACAATGTTATTGCTGGCATATCACACGCTGGCATGTCACAAGCTGGCATTAATCGTTTTATTATTTTAAACGTCGTTAATATTTTTAAAATGCTTATCTAAACGGTTTTTAAACATGTTAACGCTGGTAGAGTTCACGACAGACGCGGGAAAATTATTCCATTTATCAGTTACTTTAAACGTAAAAAACGTCTGCCACGTAATTTAAATCCGTTATTATGAGTATTGTTATTATCGAAAATGAACAATTTGTGAAAATTTACGTTATCGATTTGATTAACGATTTTGAAAACTTAAATAAGCTCCCCCCTTAATCTCCTAGTTTCAAGTGAATGCAAGTCTAACTCTTTAATCCTATCTTAGTAAGACTTGTAATTATTTATATATATATATATATATATATATATATATATATATATATAATTGCAGCAGTTGACTTGGTACACGGAAAGCGAGCGTAGTCTTACAAGGAAGAGGACCACCAGGGAAAACTCATACAACTACATAATATTGGCTGTCTTTATTTGTTAACATTTCGGAAAATCACTTTTTCCATCCTCATGGATATTCAAAATGAATATCCGTGTAAAACTCCAAAACTAAACATAGTAAACAAGAGTCGATTAAAAAGAAGCAAAATTGGGGTAAAATACAATTTAAAAAAATGCGCAATCAAATTGAAATAAAAGTCAATTACTGCAGTTTGTTTCCAACGCTATGGACAACCAGTGCTCTCCTTGTGCAGGACACTCGAATGATTAGATTACAAATTGAGAAAGCTGCAGAGTGATCTTCACTTTCTGGATTCATGCTCTTCAAAGAACTTGATACCCAACTTCCTGAAATTTTTCACTTGGATGAGTTTACGCTTTCTTGAAACTCTGTTGTGCGGATTGGGTGAATCTCTTTCTAAACACCAATAGCAATCGGCCATCATTGCTTCATTCCACCTATCCTGATATCGTTTTTCCATGATCTTGATATCTTGGTGAGACCTTTCGCCCTGTTCTTCACTGACCGCACCAAGGTTTTGTGAAAAGTAGTCAAGGTGGCTATGTAGAAAATGAACCTTCACACTCATGTGGCAACCTAGATTTTTAAAACTAGTAAGCACGGTGTTGATAATCTTCTCATTGTCCTTTAATTTATTGTTGCCCATAAAGTTTTCCACAACACTCTCGAATGATATCCAAGCCTCCGTTTCTGTCTGAGTCATAGACGCTGTAAAATGGTCTTTTTCCATCAGCTGTCTTATCTGCGACCCATCAAAAACACCAGCTCTGAGTTTATCCTCACTTTTCTCTGGGAATTCTGAAACGATGTAACGAAAACAGGCTCCATCTTTATCTAGGGCTTTCACGAACTGTTTCATTAGCCCCAGTTTTATATGAAGTGGTGGTCGAAGCACTTTGTCAGGAGAGATAAGTGGCTCATTGATCACATTTTTGTCTCCAGGTGCAAGATTCGTTCGTTTTGGCCAAGCCCTTTTAATCCAATGATTAGCTCTACCCCTGTTGTCCCATTCGCATAGAAAACAAGTGAATTTCGTGTATCCTGACTGTTGTCCAAGAAGCGTGGTCAGCATCTTCAGATCACCACAAATGGTTCACTCATGATCACTATATTTCACTTTTTCCAGCAATAGTTTCAGGGAGTCATAAGTTTCTTTTAAGTGTACAGAACAGGCAATAGGAATAAGGGTAAGACATTCCGATTGTGTAGCAAAACTCCTTTTATGCTAGTTTTTGAGCTATCAGTGAAGAAGCTCCATGCAGATGGATCATACGTAACACCTAGGGCATTCAGCAAACCCTTTATATCAATACAGAACACAAGAAACCCTTCCTTTGAGTAGAAGGGAAAAAAAGCTGGAGCCTAAAAGTTGTGCGATATTTTTTGGGAGTTCCAAGTCACGCACCAGATCATTCAATTCAGATTGTGTAAACTGTTGTGGTTGTTTCAACGTAGCTTCAACTTCACCAGTAGCTTCAAAATCACTGTGGTCACTTATTACATGATCAGAATCAGAGTCTATACTCAAACCATCAAGGTTCTGGGAATTAGATGGAATTGGTACATCTTCACTGTGAGGATGGCAGATTTGGATATTTTATTGCAGATTTGTTCTTAGTGCTGTACCCTTGAATATTGCACATGCAAAAATAACAATCAGACGTGTCGTCTCTGGGCTCACGCCACACCATAGGTACACCAAATGCGAGAGATTTCCTTGTTCCTTTAAGCCATTATCTCACATTTTCACCACAGGACCTGCAAACATAGTGTGGGGCTCATGATTTGTTCTGATCACCAATTCTAACACCAAAGTAGGCATAATACGCTTTCTCGTAAAAGTTGCTAGTGCTTTGTCTCTGTTTCACTGGCGTAAAGTTACCACAAGTATAACAGAATGAATCAGGGTGGTTTACATACCGACGATGAGACATTATCTAAAACAAACAGAAAAAAAACATTAATTATAATAAAATACATTAATTATAATAAAAAACATTAATTATAATAAAATACATTAATTATAATAAAAAACATTAATTATAATAAAATACATTAATTATAATTAAAAACATTAATTATAATAAAATACATTAATTATAATTAAAAACATTAATTATAAAACATAGTTATAGAACTAATTAAGATTCACATTTGCTAAAATAATGGTATATTTAATATTAATTACTCCTATAATGCAAGTAGTATAGCCGCAAAAGGGTAGAGTGCAAGAATGTTGCAAGTGATTACGTAATGTTGCAAAGGGGGTGGGAGTTGTTGCAAATGGGGGTGGGGGTTGTTGCAAAAAAAAAAACCAAAGGGCCCTTTGTTGCCAACCGGGGTTGCAAGGGGCATGCAACTTGGAGGCGGAGTTCTCCCCCAAGCTATTCCCCCCAAAGGGCCAGAAAGGAGAGAAAGGAGGAGAGGTGTTCACCTGGCAGGAGCCAAGTGCATATTAAGACTTCAGCCGAGTAGGCGTTGTTTTATAGGCTCCTAATCAGCCAGTTGGCTTAGAAGGCGTAAATGGCTTGAGTTGCCAGATAGCGCCATGTATTCAGTTTGTGCTATATATTTAACTCTAATCGAAGACTGAGTTGTCAGATACCACTTTTTAGCATTGCCAGATACCATTGTATACATTATTATAGACTCCTAATCAGCCAGTTGGCTTAGAAGGCGTAAATGGCTTGAGTTGCCAGATACCACTTTTTAGCATTGCCAGATACCATTGTATACATTATTATATTTCTTAAAAGTTGGTTTAGAATACCGGTAGTAGGTTTAGAAGGCGTAACATGATATAATTAAGTAAAACAACATTGCATCATTCTGTTTATTATAAATATATAGAAAATAAATATACATTTCAATAATAATTGAGGAATATGCATATAATCATAACAGTACAGGAAATATATACACACAATTATGGAGATATATATAAAATAAATATACATTTCAAACAGAAATAAATATACATTTCAATAATAATAGAAATATGCATATAATCATAACAGTACAGGGGAAATATCACGCAAAATATATAAATACATTTCAATAATAATAGAAATATGTATATAATCATAACAGTACAGGAGAAATATCACGCAAAATATATAAATACATTTCAATAATAATAGAAATATGCATATAATCATAACAGTACAGTTGAAATATCACGCAAAATATATAAATACATTTCACTTTTTTTCAAAATACTAAACTCGCACTTAATCGAGTTTACAATTACATCATTATTGCTCTGCATTACGCAGTATATGCGGCTTAATAATATTTCACCGCTTAAAGTATAGGGAAACCTGTATTCGATATGAAGGGCTTTCATATCGTTCAGTACTATTTTTGTTCCCATTTTACAACCGGATGGTAAATCATCTTTAAATACGTCTAGAATACAATCAAAAGCACGCACAAAGAGTTCATCGTTAGCTACATTATTAAACACAAGTTTATAAACACGCTTTTCCAATCGAGAGTTTATTTCTACCGACTCGAGCTTTTCAATCGTGAACTCACTCAACATAGCGGCAATTGAAATAATCTTCTAAATCGTTACGACAACTGCGCGTTATATAAAGAAATAGTTCTTCAGGGTGAACGGTGTAGGTGAGCTCAGCCTTGTACCGATCAATTGCTTTGTACCAAAGTTCAATGTATTTCAAAGAGTCTAAACTTTTTAAATAAACGTCCAGCACTAGACCATTCTCACCAGCCCTAGACTCGGTAAACCCATCGAGCAGAGCGGTGTATGCGTATTCAAGTACTGTATCAAAATAAAGCATATCCGTAACACGCGCGTCTAATATAGGTTTCAGCTTGCGGAATCCGACGATTTCAAACATTCTGTCGAGGATGAAACGGTTTCGCGTAGGAACAAGAGCGTTATTATCAGAAGCATTCTTCCACATCAGCCGTATATCAATGTACGGCCGATCGTTATTTATACACAACGTACATACAACGGCGTATGAGGGTGCGTCACTAATCTGCTCTCTTCTTGTACCTACGTTAGCAGGTATTTTATAACGATCTTCACTCCACTTCTCAACTATCACGAAGATTCTATTCATCTCCTCGACACTTAAATAAACCCGTTTGTTTGTTTGTCTACATTCCGTTTCCAGTACATAGCTAACGGTACCGGAATTACGCCTGAACACGCGCAACGATTTCGTCACGGACACATCGTACGAGGCGTTGAGAATGCTGCTCAAAGGAAGTTCCATCGTATTCGAGGAGCGCACGTCCACTCGGTTCAAGCTCTGAGATAACTATGAGCCGTGTGAGGCACGCAGGTAGGCAGGAACGGTTCGACGGGCGACTGACTCGATGATACGTGAATGGGGTTGTTCGAACTCGTATGATCCGCGAGTCGTACCGAATTGTTGTACATATTTGTTTTTCCGGTACAAGAATTAATTTCATCACTACCAGCCTACGCACCAGACATTTTACCTCAGGATAAGAACTAGGCACATTTTATGTTTTACTAAACATCTTCACACTCCGGCGCACTATTTGAGAGGAACATATGCTCATATTTTTCCTTTCTGCCCATCAAACGATACTCGTCTCTAAAGTCTGTTAAAAACTCACGCAGGGCACTAGCCACAACCTCACTACGAACCTCATCATGATATACGTTAATATAGTGATAAAAATACTTAAGATTGTCCATGATCACGAGATTCACATTTTCAGTCGTAGGGTATGAGTAATCGACATGGTGTAGCATGACGTAATACCGCTTGTCACACCACCCATCCGCAAGACTCATTATCCATACCTGCTGCTTCTCTTCTGCACGCGTTGTTTCTTTTACTTCACGGTGTATGTGAGACTTTATAAAGTTTAGCTCTGCAGTATACTTCAGCACATCGTCTGTGCAACGAAAGCCTTCAACGGTCTCACCAGAACATCCGTAGAGTATTTGTACATCTTGGAACTTCGCACAATCCAATGTGTTTTTAAAAGAGGCATAGGAGGGGGGAATAGGAAGTTTTTTGGTATCCACCACATCCTGACACTTTGCTGAATACCATTTCATAAACGTTGTACAAGCAATATTAAAGGTAGCCATTTGAATACACGTCTGATCTTTTCTTCTGAATACACGTCTGATCTCTCGGGGCTTACTGCAGTCGACTGACCACGCAGGGACTCCCAGATAGTAGCATGACTCACGGTCTTACAGTGGGCGGAGCTTAGAACTTTCACCTGTGCACACACGCACACACGCACACACACACACACACACACAAAGGAGAAAGTGAAACGCTAATTGAAACATGATTTATTTAATAAACGAGATATTCAAGTTATATATATTTACAAATACGATTTAATAAACGAGATATTCAAGTTATATATATATTTACAAATACGTGTAATAAATCAATAGATACTTTACAAATACGATTTAATAAACGAGATATTCAAGTTATATATATATTTACAAATACGTGTAATAAATCAATAGATACGATTATATACAAGACAAATACGTGTGAGTTAACAATAGAAGCATCATACGTTATGGTATCCAAAGGGTACGGTATCATAGGTACCAGGTAACTGGTAACGTTTCCTATAGGTGTTACGGCACACCTTCGTACCCCTAAGTTCCTTCACGCCCCCCAGCTTCTGCGCCCGAAAATTGTGGGTGTACAATTAGTTGGGGAGGTTGTTCGCCCTCATCATCGTCCAAACATACTAGATCCTTCAACGATTCAAAGTTAACAACCCGCCGATTCGCATGGTTGAGCGTAATACCCTTTGCCTTCACGATATATTTCATTTCCTCCCCCACCCTGACCCGTACCCCATAAGTCTTAGGTCCTGTTGAGACAAAAGAGTCGGCGTATGCGTTGTCCCCATACTCATCCTTGATCTCATCAGTGAGCTCGCCGAGGAACTCCCCAATAGCGGGCATGTATTCACCCTCCCTCTCTGTGAATATCACGCTATCTGTATCGGCATACAATACTCTCCGCCCAAGGGAATGCAATGGACCCCAAAGTTTTATACGGGCGTAGGCTGTTGTGAAGCTGGCCACAGGTATGTTTGTAACCCTTGAGGTATCTGTGGCAAATTCAGTGTTGTTGTACTTTATTATGTAAGTATTACCTACATTCATGATCTCGATGACCTCTTTATCGGGAGCATTGACATAATCCCAGATATCGCTATAACTTTGTGCCAAATGAATGCTCCCTCTGCCGGTATTCTGCGCAAATTTTCCCCATAGACTGTTTAGACACAACTTTGCACTAAAGCGCTTGCCAGGATTCTTTACAATTTGGGCGCGATCAAGTTGTATACCTTCGCGGTCGCGGTAACGTTGAATATAGGCAGACTTTTCATCTTCGGTATCAACTCCTCGCGGATACCCTGATGCCTCAACCTTATCCTTCAAAAAGGCGTTTATATATGGTGTGAAAAGGTTGGGTAGCTTCTGAAACCTCCACACCTCATGTATCTTCAGTATTCTACAACCATGGCGTACGGCTAGGGCCAGCTCAGGACTTGTACCGTGTGACCACAAAAATTGTCCCTGTTTTTAATCGCTTATTACTGTCATTATTGCAGCTTCACAAATGAAATAAAAAGCATTCGAAAGAGAACATTTTAAAGTTTTAATTTATTCTACATGTGTTCAAAGTGACGTCCCTGGACATTCTTACATTTCACACAACGGGAAAGGAAGTTATTTATTACATTTTCCAAAACGCTGCATTCAATGGACTGTACACTCTCTACCACCGCTTGCTTTAATTCTTCGATAGAGGATGGCTCTTGCCTGAATACTTTGTCCTTGACAAATCCCCAGAGAAAAAAGTCCATAGGTGATAGATCAGGAGATCTTGCGGGCCAGGGAAACTGCGAGCGATGAGAAATGAATCTTTGTTCAAAAAATCTTGTTAAACATTCCAGTGATTGCCTAGTTGTGTGGGCTGTTGCTCCGTCTTGCTGAAACCACTTGTTACTGCAGTTTTCTTGTTCAAAAACAGTGTTCAGCATTTCTACATATCTTTCTGAAGTTACTGAAAGCGGTCTCCTTGTCTCTGGGTCCTCAAAAAAGTAAGGACCATAAACCTTGCTGCTACTCAAACCACACCAGACAGTAACTTTTGGTGAATGCAGAGGTTTCTCCCTCCAAGTGTATATTTGGCTTGTTTTGTGACCAACACCGGTAATTCTGTCTGTTGATGAACCCATTGAGATAGATGTGGCATTCATCACTGAATATTATGTCACTTAATCTTATCTGGTTTTGTTCAATTATTGTTTCAATGCGTTCACAAAACATCAAACGACGCTGGTAGTCTTGTTCGCTAAGCTGTTGCAAACACATAATTTTGAATGACTTCATTCTCAAATCCAACGTGATTATTTTCCGAATGCTCTCCCGTTTGATTCCTGTCACAGCTGATAGTCGTCTCACAGATTTCTTGTTGTCCGTTTCAAGCTGATTTGCGACTGAATCAATGTTTTCAGCGGTTCGCACACCTTTGCTGCGCCCAGAGTTGCCTTTATGCATGTTCTTGATTGAACCGTGATGTTTCCATTTTGCGAAAATCCTGCGAATCGTTTTAGGATCTATGGTCCTTTGCTGACCGTATTGTCGTCTGAAAGACCGTTGGGTGGCAACTACCGAGCCATGTTTGATCATCTCTTCTGCGATGAAAACACGTTGCATGTCCGACAAATAACCCATGATTGTGGTGGATAAAACTGTCATTTTTTTATAAGTACTGATTTCGTATCGAGGATATCGAAAAAATTAAATAAAACTTTTAAATATTCTTTTTCGAAAGCTTTTTATTTCATTTGTGAGGCTGCAATAATGACTGAGTAATAAGCGATTAAAAACAGGGACAATTTTTGTGGTCACACGGTATATACGCCTCTGATCTTACGCTGGTGGGGTATATGGTTACAATCGCCGTTATCCTCTTCCGCGCACTTCCTTCACGCACAGGGGAAACATGAGCTTGTCGTCGATAACGACAGGTAAGATCGGCATCCATAAATTGCGTGGGGGGAGTACGTCTACGAAAGAGAGACCAAAGTAACGATCATTCAAATTTTTTGAAAATTCATTGATGGAGGGCAGGTTAGGCCCCACCAATTTCTCAGGAGCGCCCACGAGGTACGGATTGTTCTTCATCACGTATGGGTATAAAGAACAGAAATCGTAGTAATGGAGCTTCACGCCCTCCGTAGGTGGAAAGTATAGTCTGAATGGATTTGTACGTCCAAACAAGCTATCACCACATTTGAGAGGATCCAGCACCATTGAACGCTTGATCGTGTTTATTTCCTCACGGTACACCTCGTCTGTCTCCATCCGTGCATCATATTCATGCTCCCACAAGACTGTGAGTGAACTGTGATCCTATAAGTTGATCGCGGGTGCGGGTCCATGCAAGACAGTCGGCAGGAGATTTACCGTGGATATCTCCGGCGATTCCGCACTCAGGACGGGGGCATCCATGCCACCAGCAACCGTTAAAGGAGTACACAGTCTTCACACCAGTGACACGGTTTTCACTTAATCCATCAACCCAAAAAACACGTCCATTAATCTTAATAGGTATTTCACCCGTGTTGCGGGCGTGCTTTATGTATACACCTGTCTGTTGCTGTAGGTGTATGAGCCAGTAAATAGCCTTGTGTCCGTAACTGCGGGGGTTGTTTCGGTGAATAATGGCTAAGGTGTCTTTAGGCATGAAGTTATTCTTGAACACCGTAAAACATAATGATGCGATGGTGGTTGCGACTTGCAGTGGATCGCATTTGAAACGGGCTATGTACATCCTTCTAAAGGCCTGAAAACATACTCTAAGCACGCGCACATCATTCACGCAATAACGCTCACATTCATCAGCTATATTATAAGGGTTACTTTCATTAAAACTGTTGTAGTATCAATCAAAGTCTTCACATTCATCCATACAGTCAAAATAATGTTTGGGCGGTGCTGGGCCTACGTAGTTTAAAGTCTCGCTGGTGAGGAAAGTGTAAGGGAAGTATCCTTTGGAAACTTCAGCTGCTACCCCCATCACCTTGGGTAGCTTTGCTAATTTACAAGGTGTGAATAATAAAGTATCTTTAAATTGTACATTGCCTCTTATCTGCATCTGTATTAATTTGTTTCCTCTTTTCAATGGATCACCTGTAAATATCTCAGAGGATTCGTGTTCAAGCAACTCCTTATAAAGGAACTGCGTGTCAAACTTTGCCCCGTTATGGGCGAGAATATACACAGTCATTTTTTTGAACTTGTCGGCTAACTTGACAATATAGGACACAAATAGTTTCACAGGACTATCGCGGACATTCGTTTTAAAAACGTTTGTCCGTTTACCGCATTTGGGGCACTCGTCACATTCGATACCCATACACTCATCACAGATGGTCTGGCTCACAAGTAAATGTGGAATTACCTCTTTGGTTTCAGCGTTCGTATATGTTTCTATATCGTAGTATACAGTTATACAAGGGTTATTTTTAGGCTTAGCATCTTTCATATAACATACATGCTTTACTCCATCCGCCTTATATTCCTCCTGGCATGTAGGACAGTTAATTACGTCACACTTGTGCTTAAATTTCCCCCAATTATCCATTGTGTGAAACATACCACATTCACAGATTCTCATTTTCCTGCACGTGCCAATTGATTTATGGAAATCAAAACAGCTATTATTGAAAAATGTGCGTCTACACACATCACAGTCTCTCTTCTCAGCTTCAATTACACGGCTTTCACATTTGGTGCTTTTACACTGCTCACATACCATGTGACATTCTTTACAATGTCTCACTATATCATCCGCAAACTCGAGGCACCCCTCACACAAATCATGATGTCTCCCATATTTTCGACTTTTGTCATAACTCGCGTAAAGCCACCTTATATTACGGATGGGGAGATACGTTGTCCCTGACAATCCTAAAATAAGTAGGGGTCTTGTACGATCTCTCACACAGCTTTTAAAAACATACACAGTCCTACGACGATCATCCAACCCAAATACAACTATGCGGACATTTATTTCATGTTCTACCCTTCTCAGCTCTTCAGGACCCATATTACAGTCAAATTCAAGTTCACAGTCTACAGCTAGTTTACGGGCACGCTCCACGACCGTAGGCAGCCAAATTTTTTGAGTCCGTGTATTTTGTACAGTAAACATACGTGCTAAGAGTACTGCTATAAAGCCGCAACCACGATTGACGTTTATATGCTTTCGGTAAATAGTCGGAGAATTGAAGTTAAGAGTATACGGTATGGCACTATGACCCGCAACACGGAATACACGGTCAATATTTACCGTGAAGTTGTCCATATTGAAGGCTATACTACTTTGGGCGGCTTGCATTATACGTCCTAATATATATTCTACATCTTCAGCCGCCAAACGTCTAAATGGCACTATCACCCAATAATCATCTACATCACCGTCATCTGACCCGAATCCAAAGGACAGACTCGTCCTGACTTCACGCTCGTCGCGATTCTGAAGAGCAAACTCTACAATACGCTGTACAACCCGGCGTAGCCCGCGCTCAATTCTATTGCTATACATGGCTCTAGGGTCGACCCTGACTCTATACCGATTTCTAGTCAAGGCTGGGGTGGGGGCTGCGGATCGCACCAATTCGATCGTTATAACATCCTCAGCAGAACGGGGGGCAACTGTGACGGATGAATTAGGGGGTATATTAGCGGAAGGTGCTGATGGGGGGCCTGTTGCGTAGGAGGTTGATGGTTGGGGATCTATTATTGTAGACTTAACAGAACGGGGGGCAACTGTGGCGGATGAATAAGGGGATATATTAGCGGGAGGTGCTGTTGGGGGCTTGTTGCGTAAGAGGTTGAGGGTTGGGGGTCTATTACTGGTGCAACAGGCGCGTATTTCGGTCGCTTTATACCTGACGTGGGGTTCTCACACCTCCGCTTTGGACGTGCTACCGGTATCGCTGGTGAGGATTCGTTGGCAGGGGAGGAGATCACAACTACACTGTCGTCGAGGTCATCCGTAATGTCAATGATGGGATGCTCTACCTCATCGTCATTCACGGTTCTGTGGGAGAAGAAAGCAAAATATAAGGAACAGCACTCAAAATTTGTAATATTTTGTAAATGACCCACTTAGGAGTGTGACGTGTTAGAAATGGACTCTGTAGAAAAATTCAGATTCACGAGTCCATCCACATATATTATATCTGGCCCTACAGGATGTGGTAAAACTGTGTTTATGCTTAAAATCATTAAAGAAAAGGGAGAGATGTTCTCGAAATTTGTGCATAAAGTTATATGGTGCTATTCGACGTATCAATCAGTGTTCAACGAGTACCAAGATGATATTTTGTTCCACAAAGACGTATATGACGTTAATTCGTTAAAGGGAAATGAACATACAATCATTGTAATTGACGATCTCATGTTGGAGATGGATAAAACGTTTGCCGAGACATTTACAGTATTCTCCCACCATCTCAACATAAGCGTGTTCTTCATCAATCAGAATCTATTTTTCAAAAATAGATACATGCGCGATGTGTCGTTAAATACGCAATATCTAGTCTTATTCGCGCAACGTAGAGATGTATCACAAATTGGGGTATTAGCCAATCAAATGTTCCCGAATCAGCGTAAGGAGTTTTTGGAAGTTTATAAAGAAGCTACAAGCACGCGTTACGGATATTTGCTTTGCGACCTTCATCCGCGAAACACGTTTAAAGTGCTTCTACGAACGAATATATTTCCAAACGAGCCTGAAACGGTGTATATTCCAGAATGACAAAGAAACTAAAGAAATACCGTGAATTAATAAAAATCTATCATCGACTGCCCCGGATCCGTGCCCGACGATACAGCTAACCAACCAAAAAGATTAGCCACACAACATATCGAACATGTATTAAAAAGCACCCTCCCACATACATTGATGAGTAAAGGCTTAAGTCTTTATAATCTATTGAATGAGGATCCAGCCATACAATGGACCGATACAGGCGAGCTCATTGTGGAAGGATCAAAGGTACAGGGATCGAATATCGTAGACATTGTCCATGATCTGGTGAGAAAGTGGGATAGGCCATCACCATCAGGATGGAAGCATATTAAAGCAAGACTACAACAAATAAATGTCCCTAAAACGTTGATAGGAAATCTGAACAGGTTAAAAGACTTGGAACATGCAACGCATGTGACACAATTGAAGGAGCCGTCACCCCCGGCGGTAACACATTTGAAGAGGAGCAAGAAGAGGTTAAACCAACCCTACCCACGTGCCTCTGAAATACGCAAATGGCTAACGTATTAACTAAACGCTATTATGACATTTCTAACCCATCTTCTTACGGCGGTGTAGATAGACTGTACAGAAATGTTTACGTAGTAGGAAAAAAAGATGTTGAAAGATTTTTGAGGGAGCAGGACGCTTATACGCTTCATAAGCCTGTGAGAAAAAGGTTTAAAACAGCCAAGACAACGGCTTCCTCGATTGATTCTATTTGGCAAGCAGATTTAACAGACATGCAAAGATATTCTGTGTATAACGATGGTTACCGCTACATTCTATTCATAATAGACCTATTCTCTAGATACCTGTGGCTAGTTCCTCTGAAAAATAAATCACCTGAAACAGTTGCTAAAGCCACCAAAACGCTAATGTTAAAAGAAAACAGGGTTCCTGGCTATTTTTATACGGATATGGGGAAGGAATTTATAGGCCGTGCTTTTCAGAACATGTTGACAGAGTTTAATATCAGCTATTACACAACCAATTCTATACATAAGGCTTCTTTAGCTGAAAGAGTTCAGCGCACCATAAAGGAACGCATGCACCGTTCTTTTACACATAAAAACACACAGATTTCTAGACATTCTGGAATCATTGGCATCACCCTACAACCGCTCACACCATCGCACGATTGGGACAACACCTAACGAAGTTTTAGAAAGAGGTACGCACCCGAGAAGAGATGGATCACCACCACCACCACACTCTGCGCGCTTCAAAATCAATGATTATGTAAGGCTGTCGCATTCGGGGAATAAATTCGCAAAGGGTTTTGAGCAAGGATGGACACGCGAGATTTTTATAGTTAGGGCTATGAGACCTAAAGGTGAGATAATGATGTATTACATTGAAGATTTGAATGGGGAAGAAATCTCAGGAGGTTTTTACCGCGAGGAATTGCAGAAAGTTGCGTTTAATTTAGAAAAAAATGTGTTTAAAATTGAGAAAATTTTAGGAAGCAAAGGTTCAGGAAAGAGAAAAATGTACCTGGTGAAATGGCTAGGGTACCCAGAAAGCTTCAACACCTATATAAAAGCTGATGCAATAATGAAGCTTAAATAGTATGCAACATGGCTCCTAACCATTTCTACGTCACACTCCCGTCCTCCTCGTCCCTGTCTGTACACCCTAACAACACGCTAGCCAACTTTGTAACAGAACTCCATGGGCACATTGAATTGGGTCGTGATTCGTATGAGGTGGGGATATGCGAATTTCAGCTGGACACCATCTTTTTAAATACTGAACATAAAGAGCCCGTTTTTACGATTCTTAGAGACATTGACGAGTGTGAAAAAGCTGGGGTAGCTATGGATGAAACTATGCGTATCGCTCGGACTAAGATTGCACGGTATTACAGTACAGAAGTAAGACTAGGACCGGGTCAATATGGTTCGGCCGAGGATGTTGAGAGAGGCTTAAACGTAAGTTTAAGAAACTCAAACCTTACGAATGATTTAGTATACGAAATCTTAAACAACCCTGCACATACACTAATCCTAAAATCAAAGACTAACAGACGTATTAAAGACCATAGAAAGTTCCAAATTCTAGCCAATGGCCGATATAGCGCAGCCTTCCAAAGAGACACATTTCACGAGACACAGCATGACTTGTCCAGATTAATGTATCAATTGAAGATGGAGAAATTGGCTGAAAGGTCCCCAGACATGTGCTATATTTACAGTAATATAGTGGAGCACCAGTTTGTTGGGGATACCCAGGCACGCCTGCTGCGCATTGCTCACATCCCCAACCATAGAGGAAGGAGTTTGAGTATTACATATGACAGACCCCATTATGTGAATGTCGCAACTAATTTAATAACCAATATCTCAATATATATAAGAACGATTGAGGGTGAAAACTTCTCATTCGGTAACGGGAGCTTAACAGTGAAGCTACACTTTCGACGCACTGAGTTATAATGGATAGAAAGCCTTTCACCGTCTATCGAGGGGTGAGATACCAGCGCGGTAGTGGACTTGGATCCATTTTTTCATCCATACTACGTACGGCTGTTCCTTTGCTGAAGAGGGGGGCCAGATACCTTGGAAGGAAAGCGCTACAATCAGGCCTTAACACTGCAGAAGACATATTGGCCGGGGCTAAACCTAAGGAAGCTCTAAAAAAACATTTAAAGCGTACACGGGACGAAATCATCAAAGATGCAAAGAGAAAAATGCGTGGTGCCGTGAAGAAGAAGAGGGCTCCCCGGAAGAAGAAGGGATCACGTGGTATTAAACGTAAAAGGCTATCAAAAAAGAAGTGCTGTAAGCGAATGAAACCTATGGTTGACCACTTTTTTGACTGATATAAGCTAAGGACATTGATCTCATGAATCATAGTTTGTTTACCACTTGTCGAGAGAGGAGTCACTATTTCGCCATGGCACGCTTCATCCACCCATGTAGTTCACAATGCTGTAAATCGGAGCTGTCCCTTTTTGAGCTGCCTCCAACCCAAGTTTCTATTGAGCACAGTGACTTTATTACAATTAACCCTTTAAACACAATTAGTTCCCCGAGTGCACCTATAGCATTCGTGATACCCAGCTCAGGCCCTTACTTTTTTTATCCAAACTGTGTGCACATGTACGCTAAGCTACGTATATCCCATTCTGATGGAACGGTCTGCGATGACAAATATGATGTATACCCTGAAACAAACTTTCAGCACTCCATATTCAACCAGTGTGACGTATATTTAAATCAGACCAACATATCGGCAGGCACGGGGTACTATCATCTACGAGCCTATCTGGAAAATGTCCTCAACTTTTCCAAAGAAGCGAAGGCTACCTTTTTAAGTGCCGAGGGATATTATCAAACTAAAGATGAAAATAGTATAAAGGACAAATTTAAAAATTCTAAAAAGAAAATATACGAGTGTTTTGGACGGTTGCACACAGATTTCACTTTCCAGGAGAAGTTGCTTGTCAACGGGGTGGATATGAAAATAAAGCTCACCCGCACGAGTCCTGAGATCTGCTTAAATCTGGATGCTGATCAAGAAGAGGGTGCAAAGCCCGTTGTGGTTCACATTATGGACACATACCTCCACGTACGGCGAGTGAAATTAAGTTCACCAAAACAATTAGAAATTGAGAAAAATTTACTAAACGCTACAGTGAAATATCCTATTAACAGAGTGCAAATCAAACTATATACGGTTCCTGCAGGGTTGGCATCGAAGCAGATAGAAAACATTGCCCTGGGAAATCTTCCTAAAAGGATATTAATCGGCATGCAGGACCATGCTTCGGTGAATGGAAAATATAAAAAGAGTGCCTTTAAATTCGAGAATTTCGGACTTAAAAATATAACTCTATACGTTAATGGCACTGCTTTGGGTGGAACGATGGGTACGGACTATTCATCAGACGCTGTGTTACCTCTTTGTGCCAGAGCCTATAGTAATCTGACCCATATTGCAGGTGATTGTGATGAGCTTGGTAATGGGGTAACGTAGGAAGAATTCATTGATCATTTTAACCTTTATCCGTTTGACATTACACCTGACTTATCTGCTAGCGTAAATACCCATTTAACCCCACCGCAGAGCGGAAACATCTCAGTGCGGCTGGAATTCGCCAAGCCTATAGACGCTCCTATTAGTGTACTAGTATATCTCGAATCGCAAGCCCTAATAGAAGTAGATAGATTTAGGAGCGTTATCACTGACTTTTAAAATGGATGCTAATACACTTCAGAAAGTAATGGAACGAATCACACGTTCCAAATTTATCGGCGTGTTTGCGAAGAATGAAACATTGAGTTTGCCAAGTACGCGAGAATGCGGTAGTCTTATTGTGAACACAGATGTCATCGGTACTGAAGGGATTCACTGGATCGCTGTCTATTTTAAAAATAGACAGCGCCTGTACTATTTTCATTCACTCGGTACTCAACCCTGGAGTGACCCTATTATTGTAAAATTTCTCGCTCAGTTACATATTCCCGAAGTTGTATGGAACCCATTTCGTATACAAGGATATTTTAGTAATGTTTGCGGAATGTACTGCGTCTCATTTCTCACGCATATGTCATGTGATAAAGAATTTATAATTTTTTTAAATTTATTTGACCCGTGTCACACTCGCCGAAACGATGAAATGGTATGTAGACAGATAAAAATCCGTTTTCCAATTGTACGTACTCGTTGTATAGTATAATGTTTTTGTTCGTATATTTGTAACGGTATATTCTGTAGTTGGTTATTGTACTGATTTCTTTCATTTAATAAATTTATGAAAATATATTGTGTCTTCTTACCCCAAAAAGATCGAAAAACACTTACATTATTTCGGTGTGACATTGCTGACTGATCAGTATATCCTCCGTATTCATGACACGAGATTCTTCAAAAGATTGTATAACACGTGTCAAATCCTCATCGGACCTTAAAGGAATAATGTTCATTCTTTTAAAACATATACAGAGTATTCAGACAGATCCCCATTATGTGAAGATATCTTTGGTTCATTTAAGAGGAATAACATTGCCATAAAAAATTTCGATTTTAGCATAATGGGGATAAGAGGTAAAACCAAATAACATTGATTGCCATAAAAAAAATTTCGATTTTTGGCGAGTATCTAAATGAAGTATTTGACGAGATACTACAACCCTCCATATTTATAAAATCGAATTATAGACACTTACATTTCTATGGTAGTCCCTTGCGTCGGATTGTAAGGAGCGTCACTGCAAATATATTCTACGGTTTGCGTTGGAAATAATTCATCACGGTCAATCGCGTTAAAAATATTAATTGCCGTTAATGCTGCAGTGTCACTTTCTTCATACAAGTCCGGGGAGACGTACAGGTCCATGGTGGAGGGAATGATTATTCACTGACGCGAAAATAGCTACTGTTACTCCAAACTGAAAAATATCCCCTTTTATATGCACAATCGCCAAGCTCCGCCCCAAAAAATCAGATGTTCGTAGTGATTGGCTGCCGGTGTAGCTGGGTGGAGCTATGATGTGTACCAATCCGCTATAACGGGTCCGGACGAGTAATGGCATCTTTATATTTTCACCAATAGATTTAATGCTCGTGTTACTCCTTTGAAAATTATTTGGTGATTCTTATAGAACTTTTGATTCCAAATATGGTTTCAGAATGTTTCTATCACCCATAGTTTTCGAGAAAATAATATTTCCATTTTCCCAAAATATTATCAAGTACTTTGAAGTGTCGCATCGAGGCCTAGTATGAATTGTGCTAATTAGGAGTCTATAATAATGTATACAATGGTATCTGGAAATGCTAAAAAGTGGTATCTGGCAACTCAGTCTTCGATTAGAATTAAATATATAGCACAAACTGAATACATGGCGCTATCTGGCAAATCAAGCCATTTACGCCTTCTAAGCCAACTGGCTGATTAGGAGCCTATAAAACAACGCCTACTCGGCTGAAGTCTTAATATGCACTTGGCTCCTGCCAGGTGAACACCTCTCCTCCTTTCTCTCCTCCTTTCTCTCCTTTCTGGCCCTTTGGGGGGAATAGCTTGGGGGAGAACTCCGCCTCCAAGTTGCATGCCCCTTGCAACCCCGGTTGGCAACAAAGGCCAGTACTCTTTTTTTTTTTTTGCAACACACCCCCCCCCCCTTTGCAACAACCCACACCCCCGTTTGCAACACTCACCCCCCTTTGCAACATTACGTAATCACTTGCAACATTCTTGCACTCTCCCCTTTTGCGGCTATACTACTAATGCATACCACTAATAAAGTGTAACATTTATATAATTTACAACACATTCTTATATAGTAGGAAATAAAACTCGTAAACTGTAGTGCATGCAAATGTGGTGCACTTTGGCAAATGTTGCAATGACCTGTTTTTCAAAATTGACGTGTAAAGACCAAACGAAAGTGGTTTTTAATAATCCCACCGAGTAAGGAATAAAAATATACTAACAGTTTTCAGTCAGCAAAAATCATGCATACCAGTGTAATCTATCCTACAATAAGGTAACTTTCAATTACTCTAATCTAGTTCTCTCCGTACTGGAGCCTTATCTGAGGGTCTAAAGTACGCATTTATCCCCCGCAAATTGGATTTTGTTAACCATTTTCTTGGGTTTGAGAAACTTTTCAGGAATTTGTCTCCTCTTAGTTTTTATGATCCAGTAAAGAAGGGTTTTCATTATTTTATTAGTTCTTTCCGTCTCTTGGCATTTTGGTTCTATTATTGATATAATTCATTCGGTATCAAGCAAAATCCTTCTAAAGACGAATTTATTGCACTTAAGGACTTATCATCCAATGACGGTATTATTATCACTAGACCAGACAAAGGTAATAGAGTTGTGGTTCTTAAAAAAAACATCTTACACTGAAAATATTTTGAATATTTTAAACGATCGTACTAAATTTGCTCCTAGATGACTTGTTTAGCGTAATTCTCAAGTATGAGGACAGGATAAATAGATTTCTTATTAAACTTAAACGCTTGAATGTCATCAATGACACTTTTTTTCAAAACTTTACGTGAGCGGTTCAAAACCGGGTATTCTGTATGGTCTCCCGAAGGCGCATAAGGACGGATGTCCCTTACGCCCTATACTGTCCGTCGTCGGCACCTTCAATTATAATTTATCTAAATTCCTTGTTCCCATTCTGTCGCCGATTATCATAAATCAATTTTCTGTAAAAGACTCTTCCAGGTTTGTTAAAGAATTAACCAGTATTTCTTTCAACAACTATGTTATGGCTAGTTTTGACATCCAATCACTATTTACTAACATCCCCTTTGCCGAAACTATTGACATTTGTACAAATGAATTATTCTCAAATACGGAGAGAGTTGCTGGCTTGAATGGGTCACAATTTCAGGAACTTTTAAAGCTGGCTGTAAATGATTGTTTGTGTTTGTTTGATAGCAAAGCCTATAAACAATGTGACAGTGTTACCATGGGTTCTCCTTTAGGTACCATATTGGCCAACGCTTTTCTCTGTTATTACGAAAGTTTTTGGCTGAGCGAGTGTCCCGCTCATTTTAAACCTTTGTTTTATCGACGATATGTAGACGACACATTTTTAATCTTCAGATCGCCTGATCATGTCCCTTTATTTTTAAATTACCGTAATTCGAAGCATGGCAACATCAAATTTACTTGTGAATTGGGAAAAGATAACTTCACCATTCCCTGATGTTAATATTCGTCTCGAGAATGGTTTTGAAACGGTCCTGTATAGAAAGCCGACATTGCCATTCACCGATTTATGTACAAAATTTTCATTATTCATTCCTCTTAATTACAAACGAAATTTAGTTTGCACTCTTACAAACAGAACATTTAATACAGGGTGTCCCAGAATTAACTATCTATTTCAATGAAATCGGACAAATTTTTTAAAAACACTTTTATTTATGTTTATCATGTTTAATATGTGTTAAAAATGTACAGGGTGTCCCAGAATTAACTATCTATTTCAATGAAATCGGACAAATTTAATAAAAACTGACATAATTTTGTGTTTATTACTAAATTATGATACAAAAACAAATAGATTTATAAATCATAAGTCAAAACTTTATTGAGAAGTTTCAACATGTGCACCGTCTGTATCTCTGCAAATTTCAAATCTATCCTCAACGCTGCGAAACACATTTTGAAGTATTTCAGGTGTTATCTCCCGCACTGCCAACTGGATGCGTTCTTTAAGTTCAGCTAAACTATTGATCTTTTGGCGATAAACCTTTGTTTTTATGAAACCCCATGCAAAGAAATCCAGGGGTGTCAAATCCGGAGAACGCGAAGGCCAAGGTCGAGGTCCTCCACGTCCAATCCACCGATTCGGAAGGTCTGTTGAGGTATTCTCGAACAATTAGAGCATAATGACATGGTGCTCCATCTTGTTGAAACACAACATTATCAAGAATGCCATCATCAAGAAGCTGTGGTTCGAGAAACTGCTGAAACATATCAAGGTAGACGGTACCTGTTACAGTTGCTTCCGCAAAGAAGAATGGGCCATAAATTTTGGATTTGGTCATTCCAAGCCACACGTTAACTTTTGGAGAGTCTCTTTGCCATTCTAAAAATAAAACTATGAAAAACTATGAAAAAATTATGAAAATAAAATTATGAAAAAAATTTAGAAATTTATACATTTTTAACACATATTAAACATGATAAACATAAATAAAAGTGTTTTTAAAAAATTTGTCCGATTTCATTGAAATAGATAGTTAATTCTGGGACACCCTGTATATGTTCTAACTATTTTCAACTAGCCAAAACTTAAATATTTAAAAGAATTACTTTTCAACAATGGTTTTCCAAAGAGATTTACAAACGCTTATATAAACAAAACCTTTAGTAAGATTTTCGGCCCCAAACAATCACAAATACATACTGTTCCTAAAAATACTCTCTATTTCCCCATTCCATATATAGGGCCTCTTAGTTTTACCCATAGGAACAAAATTAAGAAGCTACTCAACGAATTATATCCACAAATTTCACTCAGAGTAGTCTTTAAAGCCCAGAGCCCTATTAACATTTTTTATAAAATAAAAGATTCCATACCCACACTCTTACAATCCTCAGTTGTTTATCAGTTTACGTGTGAAAGCTGTAGGGCAGCATATATTGGTAATACGAAAAGACACTTGAAAACCCGCATTTACGAACATTTGGGTCGTTTCGTCCGAAAAGGTCAGTTAATCACCCAAATACCCGATCCAGCTATCCGCAACCACCGCCACCTACATGACCATCCGTTCTCGCACTCTGATTTCTCAGTTCTCGTAGGAACAGTTGCGATGTGGACCTTATTATGGGAGCTCTATATCAGTATAAACTTAACCTTAGCATAAGTGACATGGCTCTCTGCGAATTGTTTTGCTTCTCAAATTAAGGTTTGTCTACATTACGTGTCATTTTCCTTGTAACTATTAATTTTAACTTATGTTGTTAGTTTTATATGTTTCATTTTGTGTTAAATCTTATTTTATTTTCGACAGAATCCTTACTCTTAAAATACTCTTAAAATATTTTAAGATTCTAGTTTTATTTTAATTTGACTGCCCAATTTTTTTAATTGTATTTTACCCCAATTTTGCTTCTTTTTACTCGACTCTCGTTTATTTTGGAAGTCTTACATCGATATTCATTACTGTTTCTTTTATGTTAGCGTTAGTCACCTTGTAGCTTTACAAACTTAAATCTTTATTGGCTCTGAAGATAGAAAAAGTGATTTTCCGAAACGTTAACAAATAATATTATCTGGATGTGTGTGTTTTCCCTGGTGGTTCTCTTTCTTATATATATATATATATATATATATATGAAAATTATTTCACGAAAGTAACACGTGAAAAGTATTTATGATGAATAAAACCACGAAGGAAAGGAAACACAGATGGTGCTCAAGCGCTTTCGTCTAATGACATCCTCAGGAACACTGAAGTACATAAAGAGATACAACCTTATATAGGTTACAGAAAAAAAAAAAAATCTCTATATATATATATACAATAAACGGAAAAACAAAATTAAAGGATTGTGGAAGGGGGCACACAAATTTATAAGGAAAAACTATCGATTTTTAGCACAAGATTAAAAGAATTGTTTCCAACCAATGTTATAGATTAAAAAAAAATATATATATATATATACAAATTTACACTGGAAATCTGCCCGGTTTTAGCACTCTGCTCTTTTTGTATAAAAAAAAAATTGAACAATTATCGATTTTTAGCACAAGATTAAAAGAATTGTTTCCAACCAATGTTATAGATAAAAAAAATAAAATATATATACAAATTTATACTGGAAATCTGCCCGGGTTTTAGCATATCGATTTTTAGCACAAGATTAAAAGAATTGTTTCCAACCAATGTTATAGATAAAAAAATAAAATATATATACAAATTTATACTGGAAATCTGCCCGGGTTTTAGCACTCTGCCCTATTTTCTGTATATAAAAATTGAAAAATAAAAGTTAGTGGCATACAAATTTACCAAAGATTTAGCGTTCTACCTTTCTTATCTAAATCTGTTCTGAAGGAATTCAAAACAACAGGATCGAGTTGAAAAAGACCTTTGCTTATGTTGAAGTTATTTGTTAGTTGGATAATGGCAGACTCAAGAATATTTCTATTAACAATGTTGCTAGAGTGAAATAAAACTGAAGCATTATTCCAATCAATACAGTGGGATAACTCTGACAAATGGACAAAAAGAGCACTGGACAACTGTCCTGTTCTAACGGAATATTGATGCTGTTTTATACGTGTGTGCAAATCCTTTCCCGTCTGACCTATGTAAAAGGAATCACATTGTTTACAACCAATTTTATAGATAATGCCTGAATTATTGGTAGGGCTATTTTTTACTATGATATTTTTCACAATATTGTTATATGAAACTACTACATTAATATCCAAAAGTTTAAATACATTAGCAATGCCTAAAAAGCCCGGGAAAAATGGAAGTACTAAAATATTTTTTGACAAAGTACGAGTGTTATTATTGACGCGATAGAAAGTTCGTTTTGCCTTGTTGAGACAAGATTCCATAAACGCAGATGGATAACACAGATCACTTCCAATACCGTTGATTTTTTCTAATTCGGCATCGATGTATTCCGGACTGGCGATCCTAAGGGCGCGGAGAAACATTGAAGAAAAAATGGCCTTCTTAGTGGGGGTGTCATGTCCCGAATAAAAGTATACGTAGGACAAATTGTTTTTTTTTTCCGATAGATACTAAACTTAAAACCTGGGCTTTCCCTATGTACACGCACATCCAAAAATGGGATTGAATTGTCTTGTTCCACTTCCAAAGTAAACTTAATCGAGGGGACTTGATCATTTAACTGAAGGAGGAAGTTATCCAGGTCACGATTCATGGGCCAGATACACAATTTGTCCTACGTACACTTTTACTCGGGACATGACACCCCGACTAAGAAGGCCATTTTTTCTTCAATGTTTCTCCGCGCCCTTAGGATCGCCAGTCCGGAATACATCGATGCCGAATTAGAAAAAATCAACGGTATTGGAAGTGATCTGTGTTATCCATCTGCGTTTATGGAATCTTGTCTCAACAAGCCAAAACGAACTTTCTATCGCGTCAATAATAACACTCGTACTTTGTCAAAAAATATTTTAGTACTTCCATTTTTCCCGGGCTTTTTAGGCATTGCTAATGTATTTAAACTTTTGGATATTAATGTAGTAGTTTCATATAACAATATTGTGAAAATATCATAGTAAAAAATAGCCCTACCAATAATTCAGGCATTATCTATAAAATTGGTTGTAAACAATGTGATTCCTTTTACATAGGTCAGACGGGAAAGGATTTGCACACACGTATAAACAGCATCAATATTCCGTTAGAACAGGACAGTTGTCCAGTGCTCTTTTTGTCCATTTGTCAGAGTTATCCCACTGTATTGATTGGAATAATGCTTCAGTTTTATTTCACTCTAGCAACATTGTTAATAGAAATATTCTTGAGTCTGCCATTATCCAACTAACAAATAACTTCAACATAAGCAAAGGTCTTTTTCAACTCGATCCTGTTGTTTTGAATTCCTTCAGAACAGATTTAGATAAGAAAGGTAGAACGCTAAATCTTTGGTAAATTTGTATGCCACTAACTTTTATTTTTCAATTTTTATATACAAAAAATAGGGCAGAGTGCTAAAACCCGGGCAGATTTCCAGTATAAATTTGTATATATATTTTATTTTTTTATCTATAACATTGGTTGGAAACAATTCTTTTAATCTTGTGCTAAAAATCGATATGCTAAAACCCGGGCAGATTTCCAGTATAAATTTGTATATATATATTTTTTTTTTATCTATAACATTGGTTGGAAACAATTCTTTTAATTTTGTGCTAAAAATCGATAATTGTTCAAGTTTTTTTTTATACAAAAAGAGCAGAGTGCTAAAACCCGGGCAGATTTCCAGTATAAATTTGTATATATATATATATTTTTTTTTTTATCTATAACATTGGTTGGAAACAATTCTTTTAATCTTGTGCTAAAAATCGATAGTTTTTCCTTATAAATTTGTGTGCCCCCTTCCACAATCCTCTAATTTTGTTTTCCGTTTATTGTATATATATATATATATATAGATTTTTTTTTTTTCTGTAACCTATATATAGGTTGTATCTCTTTATGTACTTCAGTGTTCCTGAGGATGTCATTAGACGAAAGCCCTTGAGCACCATCTGTGTTTCCTTTCCTTCGTAGTTTTATTCATCATATATATATAATATATATGTATGTATAATTTAGGGTGCGTCACTGCATAAGGGAGAAAACCTGAAGGTGGTCCATTTCTTTCGCTCGCTTTCTCAATTAAGCCACTGAAGGAGAAAACACCACAGACAAATTTTCATTTGAGTAGCCGTTTATTTAGGGGTCGCGCATCAACTACAAAGTTTGTACACTGCATACTACATACAGTATATTCTGGGATTGGTTTCCCCGTACTGATTATTTTCAGGGGAAGTAACTCTATGAAAACTATATCTTGTTTAACACTTAATATTTAAAACATTACAGCATATGAAGACATAATTCGTGTTTTATATTTATAAAAATACATTTTGCTAATACACTTTGTTAAGGATGTATTGAAAACCAGATAATTTAATAAAACAAAATATACTATAAAATACATTTCCACAAAAACCTATAAATAGCAACCACATTCCAGACCTCAGAATTAATGGTAATTCCACAACACATGTTAATCATTTCAATTTCCTAGGCATTTACTTTGACAAAAACTTAAACTGGAATGAACACTGTAAAATAATTGGAAACAAAAGAGCTAAACTTATATATTATATTCTGGGATTGGTTTCCCCGTACTACGTGAACACCAACAAAACGAAAGAAATTGACAAACAATACTCGGAAATGGCATGAAAAGAACTAAAAGCCATCAGAAAGAAAGTATTTTTCAGCGAAGAAGGTCCTTCTTGTTTGCTGTCTTTGGGTACGCTCGCCGATGATCCTCTGCCACCTGGATCATGTATTGGAGCTGATCCTCGTGCTTGGTACGCCCCTTTGCCGTGAACTCGTGGATGAGGGCCACTCCTCTTTCAGCAGTGTCGTTAGTCACGAGGAGCTTCCCGACCCGTTCCTTCCCCAGATTGTACCCGTCTGATGTTATCCAGGCCGCAGGGGGCATTGACAAGAACGCAGTATCGATTTCAAGATGGTGGAAGATCCTCTTAGTTGTGGAGGTAAAGAAATCCGGAAGAGCTTTTGCAACGACGTCTCTTGCGACGGCCAACACACGAGGGCTGGGCTCGAGGGATCCTTCCACAGAGTTCATGTTAGAGACCATCTTGAGTTTGTCAGCATCTGCAACATTGTCGTCGAAGAGAGCGAGACCGACTGTAACTTCAGACAAGTACCATAAATGCCGACTCATCGCCTTCGTGCCGGCTTCCTTGATGATGGGATCCTCATGTTCCGCGAGTTCCTTGAGCAGCATGAGGTCCATTCGTGCTGCTGCGGAAGCTGTCTTAGCTGTGAACCAGACGCGTAGGTAATGTTTTACGACGAAAATGCAGAAATCTCCGAGCTTTTCCCAGAGAAATCCCATGCGGTTCGGGCCACGAGAGGAAGAAGGACGTTGCGGCCGCAAGAGTCTAACAAACTCCTCCTTGAACATCCAAATCTTCAGGGTTTCCCCAACAACCAGATTTCATCAGCTAGCTTCTTCACTTCTTTAGCACCTTTCGTCGCCATTTTCATTAAGCAAACCACCCGTGGAAGAAAAGAAACCAACAATTAATAGAGAGCCTCATATATAAAATCTTAACCCCATGTATTCCAGGGTATTTTAACGAAAAGAACAGCCGAGGTGGGGCCATATGACATATATACTGATAAACCAGATCACATGACCCCACCCCGGTATAAATAGGGTTATTAATTCACTGTGCGCGACCCCTAAACATTAATATATTGAACTGATTTTTATACTGCCAGGTTTTCTCATTAAGTGGATCAAAATTGCAAGCGAGCGAACGCGTGTGACAAATTCATGTTTTTTGACGCACCCTAATATATATATATATATATATATATATATATATATATATTATATATATATATATATATATATTATGGGAATGAACTCAGAATGGTCCCCTGAGTTTTTTATGATACACACAGACCGTGCATGGAACAAGGAACTCTTCTGGGATAATTAAATCCACTATAGTCCGAATAAGTAATGGTAAATGACAAATACCATAGTTTTTCTTCTTCATGATGCTAGCCCGACGTGGGCAACGGGTCACTCGCAAAGAGGTCCCATAAATATAGCTTCCCTCACCAGCTATCTGCAAAGCAGACAGGATCCAGCTTTGGGACATGGATCTAGGGTTTAAAGTAGCCTAGCCCTGCTACATTTAGAACCTCAATATAAGCAAAAGACTCGCTGTCTTCACGTCAGATTGAATACATCAAAGAAAAAGGGGTAACTATTATATTTTAGCCAAAAACCAAAACTTAAACCTCAACTGGTAAAATTGAGCGTCCACTTTTCAAGGCACATAACATGTCCGTTTCAAGATGTATCATAAAAAACTCAGGGGACCATTCTGAGTTCATTCCCATCTTGAAACGGACATGTTATGTGCCTTGAAAAGTGGACGCTCAATTTTACCAGTCGAGGTTTAAGTTTTGGTTTTTGGCTAAAATATAATAGTTACCCCTTTTTCTTTGATGTATTCAATCTGACGTGAAGACAGCGAGTCTTTTGCTTATATTGAGGTTCTAAATGTAGCAGGGCTAGGCTGCTTTAAACCCTAGATCCATGTCCCAAAGCTGGATCCTGTCTGCTTTGCAGATAGCTGGTGAGGGAAGCTATATTTATGGGACCTCTTTGCGAGTGACCCGTTGCCCACGTCGGGCTAGCATCATGAAAAAGAAAAACTATGGTATTTGTCATTTACCATTACTTATTCGGACTATAGTGGATTTAATTATCCCAGAAGAGTTCCTTGTTCCATGCACGGTCTGTGTGTATCATATATATATATTATTATATAATATATATATATATATTATTAAAAGCGTTATGCGAGAGAACAATTTATTAATATTCACAATACAAGTTTCAGGTGTACAGGTAGAAGGTGATACGTGAAGTATCGAAACTTGTATTGTGAATATTAATAAACTGTTTTCTCATATACTGTTCTAACATTGAAAACGTGATATTATGTTAACTCACAATTATATATATATATATATATATATATATATATATATATATATATATATATATATTATATATATATATATTAAATAACGCTGGATTTCAGAGAAGAGATTTTACTTGAAGCAATAAGCAAATGTGAACATCAGGTTTAAAATATAGTCAGAGATGGGCAGTAACGCGTTACATGTAACGACGTTACGTAACGAACGTTACAAAAATAACGAGTAACGGTAACGCCTGAAAGATTTTCAAATGTATCAATGTAACGGTAACGCTTTGCAAATTTTTTATCAATGTAACGGATTTTTTCGTTATTCGTTACATGTTACATGTTTGTTTTTATATAATAAGAGTGTTTGTATTTTAGAATCGAATTGGAAAATGGGATTTCTCATTATCGCCCATTATCATTTTTTTGTCAATTCCAGTTATTTGTATTTGTTTAATCAAGCTTATTGTAGCTATACATTGTCAATAAAGTTGATTGTAGATGCATTCAATATTTCATTACTGCTATAAACCTATAATCGTAATACATTACTTTAAAACGTTACAGAACTAGCTAGCCTCTAGATAGCAAATTTAGGCATTATTAGTTTGTTATGCCCATGTGTATGATGTAGCCCACATGATGTGGATGTGGATCTGTGGATTGTGGTTGGTAGGGAGTTGTATCATATGGAGCTATTGAATCGTGTTTACAAACTAACAGTAATAAGTCGATACTTGAATTTGAATTTGGTAACATTGCCATTCCATTCATGAGGATTATTAAATGCAATTCACTATTCCGTGTTAGTGGCAACAACTAAATTTATATTTTCTAGGTCTCTTCATCTTTCCCAAAAATCCTTAGGGTGCAAATTATTGTACAATATATCGTTCTTAAGAGAACAACATTTATATAGTTTATCTGTAGTTTTAAAATATGTGTGAAGGCACATAAACAAATATCAAATGTATCTAGTTACTTGTAACGTCGTTACATGTATCGAGTAACGGTAACGCTTTAAGGATTTTCAAAAGTAACGATGTAACGATAACGCCGAGTACATTTTCGACGTGCAACGAGTAACGGTAACGCCGCCCAATTCAATGATACGGTGCCCATCACTGAATATAGTGCGTTTGTTTGGAGAGTGTCTCTTGAGTCATTGGCGGAAAGATTTTTATAATGATTATGCATATACAGGGCCGGATCTAGAAGTTGCGAGGCCCTAGGCAGATCTAGAAATTGCGAGGCCCTAGGCCTATATACTGTATATGAAAATATGGACTTAATTACACTGGTCAACAAAGATTTTTCATCAGAGTAAAATTTGTGTTGGCTGGATAGCATTTTCACGCTGATTCCAAAACTGCATTCAGAATTTTTCTAGCACGTATAGTTTTCAAGATGAAGGCATATATATAACTACACAGATTTAACCATTTTAAATAGGCAAAATACTAATATTTCAACATTTGATTGGGTTTATTTTATTGTGTTTTTTTAGTTTATTCATCTTATTTATTTCAATTATCTTAAATATACATCTTATGTATTTCAGGTGTGAGCTTTTACGTCTAGCAGCATTGTGATTCAGGCAACAACGCCGTGCTTTGTGTGTCAAAAGATCAGTCCAGTCCAAGAACTTGTTGTGTCAAGTTGGTGTACATTTTTTTTTAATTTATAGTTTGCTGAGGTCAGTCAACTTGCCTCGACAATGTAAGAATGACCCCGACAAGTTCTGTTTCGTATGCGGCCAGTTGACAACTAAAACACAGCGACGAAGTATTACAACCGACATTAAGAAAATATACAAGCTATACTTTGGTTGCCATCTAGGTGACCAAGATAAACCATGGGCGCCACATCAAATCTGTTCTGGCTATTCAAATGGATTACGTGATTGGCTTAACAAAAAGAAAGCTTCAATGCCATTTGCCATACCCATGATATGGAGGGAGCCGAGAGATCATCATGAAGACTGTTATTTTTGTAGTGTGAACTTAATGGGGTTTTCTGCCAAGAACAAACACCAGATTGTATATCCAAACTTGGATTCAGCACGTAGACCAGTAAAACATGATGAAACATTGCCCATTCCAATTCCCCCAAGTGATAGGCTAGATTCTATCATAGATGACATGGAAAGTGATGAAGGTGCAACTGGCGTTTCCGGACCATCTACAGAACCAGAGTACACTTTTGAAGGTAGACATTTAGAGCCTAAAAAGTTAACCCAAGGACAGTTGAATGATCTTGTTAGAGACTTATCGCTGTCTAAAGAGAAATCAGAGCTTCTCGCCTCAAGACTAAAGGAGAACAATTTACTTGAGAACAATGTTCGTATTAGTTACTACCGAAAGCGGAATTTTGAATTAACAGCATTCTTTTCAGTAGACGGTCCTCTCTGTTATTGCCATGACATCAATGGACTATTTACAGCCATATCTCAGACGTATGTGGCATCTGAGTGGCGCCTCTTTATTGATTCGTCGCAGAGAAGCCTGAAAGCAGTTCTTTTGCATAATGGTAATATAATGCCATCCATCCCCATTGCCCATTCCGTCCATCTAAAAGAGACATATGACAATATGGATATACTACTTAAGGCAATCAAATACGATAGTCATCAATGGAATGTTTGTGGAGATCTAAATGTTATAGGAATGCTTATGGGTATGCAGTCAGGATTCACAAATAGATATGTGAAAACTTTCTTGGAAGCAACAAGTCACCTGCGTATAAGGATGGAGTCAAGAACCTCCTTGATGCCTTCAAAGAAATGGAGTGTCGAATGTCGTTAAATATTCACTTCCTGCATTCCCACTTAGATTTCTTTCCTGAAAACCTTGGTGCAGTGAGTGACGAGCAAGGAGAGCGCTTCCATCAAGATATTCAGATGATGGAGAAGCGCTACCAAGGATATTGAAATGAAAGCATGATGGCGGACCATTGTTGGATGCTGTATCGTGACAATCCAGGCCAAATTTACAAAAGGAAATCACACTCACAGCGCTTTTAATAAAATAATGTATATATTCTTTATTTATAAGTACATTGAATAAAGTATATGATGTATTTGTTGTTTAGCATTCCTAAGTGTGATCTATACATCCATAAATTTTCTTATAGCAATATCAAAAACTTAAAAATATCAAAACCAGTGTATCTATATAACTCTACGTGCTAGAAAAAAATAAAACCAGATTCGGAATCAGCGCGAAAAATGCATTAAGAAAAGTGTGATCATGTTTGTGATGAGAAAAAAAGTTTCATTTTGTTGGACAGTGTTATCGGTACTATACCAGCAATATTAAAATCCCGCATAGACAGAACTATGCCAGCACTTAAAAATTAAACCAAACCAAAATAATCACGCATGGAAAATGTATAAGAAATATAAATAAACCATACAAATAAGTATAAATTATAATATGAATCAAGATTTGTATCGAAAATATAAGATAATGATTTCTAAGATTTATATAATATTATAGGTAATGACTTTCCATAGTATATAAACGTTTTTCATATGTGATGTATAAGAGATGTTGACATTTCATTTTTATAATAGTGAGCGATCGACTTATCAGGCTAAATATTAATGCTTTAATATTTGGTTCAGATGCTCCTTGAATATTACAGCAATGCTTTTCTACTTTTCTTCGAGCTAAACTCTTCAATTAATTGAGAATAATTTAATGAATTTGTTATATCGTTTTCTATTGATAACATAGCTAATGATTGCAATCTCGCTTGAGACATGGTGGAACGCAAATATGTTTTAATAAGTTTGAGACGCGAGAAACTTCTTTCAGCCGAAGCAACCAGTAACTGGGATGGTTAATACTATTCGAAGTGCAACATAAACATTAGGATAAATCTCACTTAGTTGTTTTTGCACTATATAAACAAGGGCATTTCCGAGATCTGTTTTCTCAGGTATAAACCTGCAAAGTACTTTAAGTTCTTCATAGAGTTCTAAATCATTAATATCACTTGAACAGAACGCGCAAAACGGCTTGAGCGAGGCCCCCTTTGGCGCGAGGCCCTAGGCGATCGCCTCGTTCGCCTATAGCTAAATCCGGGCCTGTGCATATATATATATATAAGTATATGCAGTACTTTTTAATTCATTTTAAGTTCCATAAAGTAAAACAGCAACTAATCGTGGAATATATTTCACCAAGAACAATAAATAAATAAATAAAATTTTGAAAAACAATTATGGCTACCTTAATGTTAATTAAAGGCGGAATAATTCATCATATTACCGTAATTCTAACCCCTTCTTATTTGTTGGCATTCTTAAAAGCACAAAAATATATTGCAACTTTTGATACACTGAAGTACATCGTTTATACCATGTGGTCGCTTCATGAAAAATGCCATACATATATACAGTATATATATATATATATATATATTATATATATATATATATATATATATATATATATATATAGTTAAGTTGTTTAAAAAATGGAATTGTTTTATTCAGTGTTGGCAGAAAGTGAGATAGCGCTAAAAAAAAAAACTTTCTCATACTTTGTCACATCGAGATCAATCAGAAACTAAAATTCAGATTTTTTTTCATGCCAAATCACCGAAGGACCTTCATTTTTCTATTGATTTTCACTTTTAATGGCTCTAAATTCTAAATACTTTGTTCTCTTTCTTTATCAGTTTCAAGTCACATAGATTGGTCTGATTCATAAAACGCAAACAGTATTTTGTATTACACATACTGTACATTTCATTCCGTACAAGATTAGGAATCCTTATATACGAGTAAATGCATTCCACTATAATTTTTTATTCCTCTTAAGTTGTTTGAATCTTACGCAGCTGCGGAAGTGAATGAAAGAGTTGATAAATGATAACAGCATAAGTTTATTTTGTATACAAATAAAAAATAAGTTTTGAAACGGTTTATTATTGTAAGATATGAAAATCTGTATCACGCATAGCTTCAGATTCTTGCCACTATTTGACTCTTGACTCGCGCCCTCCAATTTTGAGTTTCCTCTTCTCATTCTGGCGATGTAATTGTCATTTAATTTCCAGAAAATCTCTAGAAATTGCGCATTACGAGAGTGAGATGGATTGAGTTAGTTATTATGTCACATAAGGTATAATTATTCTTATTAAGTGTTCTTGTATTCTTCTTATTCCTAATTGTTCTCGGTGATTGCAAAATGAATTCGTACTTTTAATTTTATGAAAATAGGCTGACAGATTATAACTTCTATAATTTTGTAACCTAGACCTTCAATGATCGCATCATGGATCATTCGTATATACAAAAGGCATCTTGTGACATAAAATTTCCGTTTGATTAAACTCGGAAGAGCATCCTATTAACCGGCCGTTAAATTTTGCAATTCAACATTAACCCGACTCCGTTTCCGACCACTCCTCTCTTCGGGAATATCATCGCTGGTACAAACTGAAACACCCCAAAATACCGCAATCATGAACAAAAGACCAACACCAAAGATTCCGTAATGAAGGAGTAAAAGAAACTTCCAATGACTTTGCAGTTCTTCTATTCCAATTACACTCGAGATGTCTTCCACGGTTGCGTTCAAAGGAAGTGAAGAGTCGCCTAAAGACATGACGGATGAGCTCGTGTTTGGGTTCAAAATGCCTTCAATGCTGCGCCGTTGGTCAAAGAACCAAAACGTCAACATGATCGAATTTTCTACAAAAAGCACAACTGTAAATACAGTGTAAGGAAACCAAAGAGCAATCTGAAAAAGGGAAAATATAATATAAGATAAACAATTAATAATATATACTCGTGTGTATGTATATATATATATGTGTGTGTGTGTGTGTGTGTGTATATATATATATATATATATACTGTGTATATATATGTGTGTGTGTGTTTTCTCTATGTAGGCTATTGTAGTCTATCTGTCTACCACAGTAGTTTAAAGTACGATTTAGGAGTTTCCCTAGAAAAATAAAAATTACTAAAAAGCATAAAAAATCCTAATTAGTAATGACTGGACTTTTGTTTTTAAAATTTTATTACTGCCTCAAAAATAATATTAATAACACCCAAAGAAAAATAAACTAATACCAGTTATTAATTTTTTATGTTTTGCTTTATGTTTTGTTTTATGTTTTGCTTTAAATTTTAAATTTGCTTCAAACTTTTTCCTAAGCTGTACATAAAAGATGTTATTTATATCATTGTTTTGTTTGATATACTATTACGAAGTATACTATAATACTATATTGTCATTATGAATACATAATGTATAGGGTGTGTCCGAAAAGTCTGTATCCAATGAAAAACACAAACTCTTTACCGATGGGAAATATATTTATTTATGGAATCCCATCATAAATGTTCAAAATGTTCCCCATTCAATTCAAAGCCCTATAATGTAATTAATTAATATTGATAACTTTATTGTATATAAATGACCTCCCGCGTTCTTCCCATATTCTTAATTTTGTAATGTTTGCAAACGATGCAAGTGCGTGCGTCCTTTTCTCATAAAAATGTCAATGCGGCTAAGGTTATATTTAAAACACAATTTACCAAAGGTGTAAATTGGCCAACATCAAAAACTCTTTCTAAATTCAAATTAAAAACTTCATGATTTTTTGTATCAACGGAAGCGTACATCTCGATAACCTGAATGTTGTGAAAGAATGCAAAATATAACGAAATTTTTAGGCGTGATGCTAGATAAGAATTACCAATTATATATCTAAAGAGATCTCGAGGAGTGTTGCAAAAAATATTTAAACTTTGATTTATAGTTCCTAAACGGGTTTTATTAACTTTGTATCATACTTTTGTTCTTCATTATTCGATGTCCGCAATCTTACATGGGGAAATACTGTTGATAACGCTTTAGACGCATGAGATAAAGATATTATCCGATGCAGATTTTCTTGACTGTCCATGTGAGAGTATTCTTTAAAGAGTTAAAATTATTGAAAATAAAGACAATCAAATTGGTATATTTTATTTTTATTTATAAATGTATGAGCAAAATTATTCATTCCGAGTGGATAAATAAATATTTTGTAACTCATCGAGAGATTCACTCATACCACACTAGGAATAGAAGTTGGCGTGTTATTCCTCACCTTAGATTGCCGTCATCTCAAAAATGACCTTTTTTCGCGGGTTTGAAATTATGGAATGATTGAAGCACTGATCTTCAAAATATTTCTAACGTAAGTGCATTTAAAAGCAAACTGAAATCAATTTTAATAAAGAAATACTGAAATCGATAGGGATTAAATACTGTTATTTGTCTAACTGTTGTATTTACTATTAACTGTAAGTAGTGAAAGTTCCATAACTATTACATTGATCAAAATTTAATGTAAGCTGTTAACATAATTCATTTCTCATCTTAACTACAAGTTCGTCCGTGTGTTCTAAAATATTTACCTTGTACTGTACATAACTATAAACCTTGCGCTATCTTCTATGTAATCATAACAAAGCTAGGCACAAACCGTTAATCCGTTAATCGTTAATTAACGAAGTTAACTTTTTCGTTAACGATTTAACTTTTAAGTTAACTTTGAAAATCATTATCGGACTAATTAACTTCCGTTACATTTAACTTCCGTTAACTCAAGTCCGTTAACCCAAAAAATTCATAAATAAACGTTTAAAAGTTTCTATTATTTTCAGTGCTGAGCAGGTGCGCAATTAATCCGCCACTGTTAATAGTGATGAACGAATTTCCATTTCCGCAGTGCAAAATCAGGCGATATATTTGTTTCCGTCGCCACAATTTGTGTCTTACCAAATATGGTAGTTATTTATGGCATTGGTTTGAGCAAAACATGGTCGACTGTAAAATCAGGCGGAAAGATTTGCCATTTGAGTTGAATGTTTCAACTTCTTTCAAGAAATATCACGAGCATTTTAAGGCACTTTCAATAATATATATGTAACAATTACAACAAATAATTACATTCGTTTCATTTGCAGTCTGTCTCTTGCGCAACATGTTTGTGCTAGTGAATATTTAAAAATAATCGTTGTCAAGTAAGTCATGTATATTTATAATATGTCTGTGAGTACCTTATTAGTAGTCTCCTTGATACATTTCAAGAACCATAAAACTGATCAGGTAAGATTTCAATTCTCATGTCACTTTGATGACATAAATTAAGTCAATTGATGTCTTACAATGGGAGCGTTTTCACCTTAACCCTTTATGTCCTGGCGGTACTTCTAGGTACCACATCTTTAAAATCTCCATAATTATTTTTCCACCCGGTTTTTCCAGGGTGAGGAAAAGCATGGAGGGTACAGTCGAGGAGGCCATGAAGCAGCAGTCCAACGAAGTGGGCAGCAACAGTGGAGGCAGCAACAACGAGGAGGAGGAGGAGGATGACTTCTTCAATGCTGTCATCCAGACAAAAGAGAGCAGCAGAAGCCACAGGTCACTCAAGGGCAAGGCCCAGAACTTGGTCAAGACCTGGCTGGAGACCAACTCCAAGGACTTGCTGACAGATGCTGCCTTCTTGGGTGAGCAAGTGTTGGTGGACTTGTTCATCAAGTTCAACACAGCCATCCCCTCCAGTGCTGCAGTGGAGCGTTTGTTCTCTATGGGCAAGGACATCCTGAGGGCCAAGAGATCATCCCTGTCTGATGAAAACTTTAATATGCTAATTTTCATGAAGGGCAACATGCATCTCATGGACAAAATGGAGAACGAGAAGAAGAGGGAAAATTTAATTATATATATATATTGTTTTTCATTTTTTTTATAATAAAAGTTAACGTTAACGGTTTATCGGTAACTTCCGTTACATGTTTAACGAATTAACGGACTAACGGTTAACGAAGTTAACTTTTTGGTTAACGGATTAGCGGTTAACGAAGTTAACTTTTTGGTTAACGGTGCCCACCACTGAATCATAATCATAATTAATCCTATTTCTATGTTTCATAATCATAACTAAGAAGTTTGTTTTATATTAGAATTAATAATAATATTTATGCTACCAAATCGTAACTATCTACAGTGTATATGAAATGCCCAAAGCTTAAGAGCCAAACTACAGGGGTAAATAAGAAAATATGGTTTGTTAAAAATAATTATTGGAATATTGTAAATTGTAATAATGTAATATTTATTTCACCAATAAAAATTGAATTACTATTATATTACTATTATTATTACGTAGTTGACTTAAGGGAAAAGACTTTTCGGACACACTGTATAATAAATATAAATGGGGAAAGTCCAAATACCTTTAATCTGGTTTTCAAATTAAACTGAACGTAAGCGAAGATGAATACAAACGCCCCAAATAAGTAAATGAAAATCCTTTTCAGGCGATCTTTGTAATCAGCAATCGTTTGGAAGAGGAAAATCAGCAGCACGTGGATTCCGACTACCAACAGAACCCAGTACCCGTACGAAGCACTGAAGAGTACCAACGCCTCGAACCGGGAGATTAAAAAACAGAGCCACCAGATGAGGGCCAAGATCTTAAGTGAAAAATTTTATTAACGAATTCATTCCATTCATTTACTCAAACAATATACGAGGGTAATTCAATAAGTATCCGCACTTTTTATTTTCACAATTTTATTTTCACAATTTTATTTTCACATCTGATAGATTATAAATATCACTTGTCAACATAGTCTCCCTGTTTCTCAATACACTTAGTCCAGCGATCTACAAGCTTCCTAATGCCATCATAAAAGAATGTTTTTGGCTGTGTTCGTAGCCAGTCATGCACTGCCTCCTTCAGGTCATCATCGCCTTGGAATCGCTGACCTCTCAAAGCGTCT